>BMAO01023585.1:0-25279 GCA_019973975.1 Trichonephila clavata
TTTTGGGGCGTTCATAAATGGCTCTAAATCGAGCATAAAATTAATTAAATCGATTGACGTTACAGAATATTAATCGCAACACCGGAAATCGAGCGTAAACATTTCAAGGTTTCGTATGTGTTATTGAAAACAAAATTGTTTTGGGCTTCCGATCGTAAACTTGTCCGACGGCTCCTTTAGTATTCAAACTTGGAGAACTTTTATATCCAGTTTCGTTTTCAATCTGTTGAATTTCTAATAAACTAATTTGTATATAAAAAATGAAGTTGTAATTAATTCCGTTTGGACGACTGTTCGACGAGCTAACGTTCGTTTAGATTCTTATTAGTGAAAGCTCTCGACTTTTTTTTTTGAGTAAGGGGTCAAATGTGAAAGTATGACATACTTCGCGTAAAATTACATCTAAATTTTACGATATTGTCTGGGGAAAAATTATCTATCGTTGGCCTTTAGAACAAACACCATTCTTACAAAACATCACTTATCTTTTTTTTTTTAAAAAGAAAAAAAAAAGTTCCATTACTGAAAATTGCATTGCGAAATTGCTTAAGAGTTTTTCAGAGTTATCCTACTGTTTTATTCTGATAACGAGTTTCCTCAATCTGAATGTTTCAATAACAATCCTTACTGACTCGGGTGCGCATACTCATTCAAGTAAAAAAACACAAACAAAACAAGTGTTTGTCTATGGATGAAATAAATCTTTGACGCTTTACGGTCTACTGTTTCGTCATTCTCAGAGATGACATTTTAAATACGCATTAACGATCGGTGTAATGGGGAAAAATGATTTTTCCCTTTTTAGGTATTTTGGCCTCTGTCCAGAATTATTGGAAAGGAATTCCATGCCAACTAGTGCCGTGACTTAAAGCGCGCTTTGTACCTTGGCTACGCTTCAGCAAAAGAATCAATGAGACCTCCATAGCCCCTTTCTTCACTGCACAATACTTGTTGGAGAGGCACAGCTTAAAGTCTTAGGCCAGTGGTTTCCAACTTATTTGATCGCGTGCCTCTAAATTAAAAATAATTATAAGAGCACCCCCCATTACGTAAACTCTTCTCGAGAAACAAAAATTATTTGAATACCAATAGTTCAAATAGGGCAGTACATGAATGTGTCGCGGTAGCCTAGTGGTCAAGGTAACAAACTCGTGGCGTGTCATGAGTTTGCGCCTAGTACCTCGGAAGACCCGCCGTGAAGGGGTGGGGGCGATGCACATTAAGTCTGTCGAAGCTCAAACGTCCTCCCTTGGTGTGGTGTGGAAGTTAGGAGAGGAGGGTACCAGCTCAGGTGTCGTCCTCGTCACTTGACCATGGTTCAAAATAACGAGGTCCGTTGTCAAAAGCCCTCGATTAGCTAAATAGTGCGACTCGAAAATTTTATCATTCCGCAGTATAAAATAGGCCCGGGAAGCTTAGTGGTTTAGGTAACTAACACGTGGCTTGCGTGTCATGAGTTCGATCCCTGAAGACTCGCTGTGTAGAGGGGCTGATGCACGTTAAATCTTGTTGAGGCTCAATGTCCTGTTGGTGTGGTGGGAAAGTTAGGACAAGGAGGTGCCAGCTCAGGTTTTGTTTTCGTCACTTGAGGGTGGTTCAAAATGACGAGGTCAGTCTCCAATAGCTCTCTCATTTCGCTTTATACTACGTGATACAGTATCAATGATGATTTCAGAGTGAAGGAGAATGCTTCTTGAGCGAACAGCGTCAGTGAAATGAGAATCTATTCGTATGTAAACGTAAAGATCTGAAAGTATCGAACAGAGAACGCTAAGCAATAAGGTTTCGTTCTTTTTGTAAGAGCAAGACTCAAACCTATTCTACATTTAAAATTTTGTGTTTAAATTTTTGTAAAAATTTTATGTCAATTTTAAGAATTTTGATATTCTTAATTCCTATGAAAAATGTATATTCTTAGCTATATTCATTTATTTATATAAGATAACATGTTTTTATCGAATCAATCAGGTTAATTGTAAGCAGTAAATAGCTAATCCCTGTATAATTTCCGAGTGTCTGTTTCCCTGGAGTGATTTTGATACAACAATCGGGACTCAAAAAAATGTAGGTTAATTATTTCGTGTCTGGTTGTGGTTCAGAAAGAACGATAGCAGCAGTAGTAACGATTTTTTTCCAATTAACATTGTTTTAGTATTAGAAAATTTTGCATTAAAACACAGATTTTATCCTGTTTTGCATAATGCATTCACTTAACTATACATGGACGAGAAATGTATAATTCGAAAGTTTGAAAATTTTGATATATATTTTTGCAGAACATACCGTAAATTCAACTCCATTAAACTTTCTCTTAATCTGGAAAGCTATTTATAAAAATAAGTGCAAAAACCATTCTGTTCTAAATAGTTTTCCCTTATCTAATATATATTTTGCTAGTAATGTTTGTTTATTTCTTGTGCAATTACCATTGTCTGTATTTCAAGTGGCCGCGGTAGTATAGTTGTTTAGGTCACGAACACATGACCGGCTTGTCAGGAGTTCGAGCCTAGTGCCACTGAAGACCCACCGTGTAAAAGAGCTTATACGTCCTCTCATTGGTGTGGTGGGGAAGTTAGGAGAAGGATATATCAGCTCACAGGTGTCGTCCGCGTCACTTGGCCATGGTTCAAAATTAAGAGTTCCGTCGCCAAAAGCCCTCTTGTAGCTGAATAGACCCACGTTTTTTTCATTCACTCACTCAAGTGGCCGCGGTAGCCAAGTGGTTATGAAGTAGTCGGAGTGTCACGGGTTCGAGTCTTGGTGCTACTGAAGACCAGTACCGGATTACTCATTGGGCGGAGTAGGCAATAGCCTATGGGCCCCGCACTTTTTAGGTGACCACAAAAACGTGTTCTGTTCTGTTTTGTGTTAGTGCTCCAAAAACAGCCTCCAGGACCCCGAAAATTTGAATGCCTATGGGCCTGCCTCCATGTCGTTTAATCCAACAATACTGAAGACCCATTGTGTAAAGGGGCCGATGCACATTAATTCTGTTGAGGCTCAATCTCCTCCCTTTGGTGTGGTAGTTAGGAGAGGATGCCTCGTCTCTTGACCGAGGTTCAAAGTTACAAGATCCGTCGCCAATACACCTCGTGTTCCTTTTTATTGCAGCATTTTTTAACTCGCTCGTCTTATTTCAAATTACATGCCTTTTTTTTTTTACTGTATTGAGTTTCCAACTTTGTATTTTGGCTGATTTAATAGGTTTTATTAAACCGAACCACCTTTAGTCTCAATATGTCCGGATTAAGGAAGTTTCACTGTATATTTAATAACTTAAGATCATTTTCCAAATAGCATCCGAAATCTTTTTGGCTGAAGAAAATCTCACAATCTGGACTACCTTTCACTGTTTTTTTTGTCTGTTTTGAAGAAATCTTATCAAAACTAGTGATAGCCTTTAGGGTTTCGAGTAACGTGAAATAACCTCTAATCTTTTCAACTGATTGGACTTGACCTTGATCTGGTTTACTCCATTTTGGACTTATCAATAGTTGAGCGTATTTGCATTTTGCCTTCCTTCTTTGTACGTCTGGTCTGCTCTACAGTATAAGCGTAGGGCCGCGGTAGCCCAGTGGTCAAGGTATCGGATCGTGGCTGGCATGTCATGAGTTCGAGCCAGTTCCACTAAAGACCCGCCGTACAGGGGAGCGATGTACGTTAAATCTGTACAGCTCAAACGTCCTCCCGTTGGTGTGGTAGTTAGGAGGGGGAATGCCAGTTCAGGTGTTGTCCTCGTCACTTGACCATGGTTCAAAATGACGAGGTCCGTCGCCAAAAGCCCTCGTATAGCTGAACAGTGCGACGTTAATATTCACTCACAGTCTTAGCGTGGACATGTTGACGTCACAACCTCAAACTTCCCGCAATCGGCGTACGTCATTTTTTAATCATGCTGAATATTTTTTTCTGTATAAATTATAAGGCGTTTCTTTTTAATGTGTGACCACAATAAGATGATGACAGTCGATTGTTTCGTTTATCTCGCGTTTTTGAGTCTTGATTTCACCAGAGACCTTTTTATGAAATCGCAAAAGCTGCTGCATGCTTAAGACCGTAGTGGCCGAGTAATTTGGCTAGCTGTAAGGTATCGGACTCTCCTAAAATTGTGAATTTTGTCTAAAACTGACAACTTTTTTTGATTTTATTTTATGGGCCATTTTGTTAGCTTTATAAAAATACCAAGTGTATCATTTTCCGTTCACTAGAACAAAACTACAAGTGCTTTAGTAAAAGCAGATGCCATTATTTTAAGCAAGGTGTCGTACTTTAAAACGCGTTTTACTCGGAATGTGATTTTTTGAAAATAATCAAACCACAGCGATTGCTAAAATTTTGAAAATAATTATTTTCAAAACTCAATTAAATTTTAAGTGTAAGTTCTGTATAATAGTAGAGGTGTCTTAACCTTCAGATTTATCAATCACTGTTTTATTACAAAATTTAGTCCCTTATGTGAATATAATCACTGTTTTTTTTAAAGCAATTTCATATCATAAGATAAAGAGCTCTAGTTTTTGTTAAAAAAAAAAAAATTCTCTTATCCTGAAGGTCATTTCAAAAACGAATAACATAGCAACATATTAGAATAAAAAAATTGAAAATTTATTCATAAACCTTTGGTACAAAATGGGCCGTGTTTATGCTATTTTTTTGTCAATTTTTACCTATTTTTCCCCCATTTTAGTAATAATTTCTTTTTCTCTTCTTAATTTTAGCACGTTTTTCTTAAAATGTACTTAACAAATCTAAAACAACAACAACAAAAAACCCCATATCTCCATTTAAAAAAAAAAAAAAAAATTTCCGCAACCATTCGGTACCTTAATCAATATTCAGTTCTAACTTCCCTCGAGACTCGTCTTATAGGGGGACCCACGCGATTTCAAATTGGTGTGCCAACACGAGTGTTCGACCTCGTCTCTTGATTATGGTTCAAAATTGCAAAGCCCATCTCCAATAGTCCTCGAAATGCGATATTATTCAACTTGGACCGTAATTATATTGCGACCTGCAGTCGTATTTTATTTAACATACAGTAATACCTGTGAACGTAAGTTGTAGGTGGGACTGAGTGATAAGCGCGTGAGTCGGTGTATAATTTTACCCGATATACGTAATAATATACATATAAATACATATAAATTGTTTTTAGTAGGGACCTGAGACGAAAGAAAATAATAATTTAGAAGAAAAAAATCGCTCAATAAAATCTTGGATAACGCATACGAAATCTTAAACCAAAGCTGTTTTGAAGGTTTCATAAAATCTAACGAGTAGTCTACCGATTCGAGGATTTTTTTTCGACCCCCAAAATGTCCTCGAAGCATGCTAATAAATTTTTTAATTCCTTGTTTTATTGAAAAAATGCTCTCTGTTCATTAGAGTGTGTGTTTCCTAAAATTTGTAACCCTTTTTGCAATTAAATTGAGGCTTTCTGTCGCATCACCAGCCGTCATTCGATTTTCTGATTGAACTGGTTATAAAGACTCGAGTTCTTCAATGCTTTGCTCATGCATTTCTATGAGCTCGTTGATTGTCAGCTCCTGATTGTGGGATTCCAGCAGTTCTTGAACGTCATCACTTTTTTGTACTTCGGTGAAGTTGAGACACGAATTTGACAAACTTTTTTTTTGAAAAAGGGAAATACTTGGCAAAAAAAAAACTTTAAAGTTTAATAGAAACTATGAAATTGATACTGGTTCCCTCCAATGAGCCTACGTGACTTGATCCTCATAGTGCTCGTGCGGTTAATCGGACATCTGTTTTTCTCTGAATCGTCAAATCTCTGACCTAGTATTCAAAACTATTTTCTCTGCTAGTAAAATCCCTTCAGCCGAAGTGAAAGAAAACCTGCTTCTTTTCTCGTTCTGTTTTATTCAAGATCAGGTCAAGAGTTGTGATTCTATAACTTTCTTGGACGTTTATCGTTTTTAAAATCTGACCTCGAAGCGAATTTTAAAATTTTTGCATAAGAAATTTTCGTTTCCTGCTTGAGTTTCAAGTTTAATATCGTATTTGATCTCTCGTTTTCGGAATAACTTGATTCACGCAACATTTTCATTGTATCGTTAATGTTTTTTAAAAGTTCCTTTAATTACAGTATTTTTAATGCATATTTATCGCATTATTTCAATGAGGAGTTTTTAAAATTGTGTTTATTTTTAAAAAAAGATTCGTATAAAGATTAACACAAAGGAATTTTTTTATAAAAAAATAAACAAAAAATTTAACAATGTTCTTATTAAGTTGAACATTTTTGAAACACAAAATCTCTCGTTAAAATATTTGTTTTTACAATATTATGTATGCAAAGTTCCAAAGTTTTCCTCAATTGTTTCGTGTGTTCAAATTTTATACTACAGAGAGAGAGAGAGAAATAGTGATTTAAAAGAAAAATCATTAACTGAAATATATCAGCAGGATAGCTTGGATTGCTAAAATTCTTCTAAATTATATCTAAACAAAAACTAAAATTGCATTAAAAGCGCAAAAAGTTCTGTAATTTGTTTGCCAATGAAATTGAAAAAAAATGCTCCATTATATTTTATTTGAAGTGATTGAAAAGCGAATCGAGTGCATTGATTTTTCACGAGCCTGTCTGGGGCGACTACCATTTTATTGTTCTAGAAAATAATGAATATCGTTGCGCATGATCTATATCATAGAACTAAAATAACGAAAAAAGATTTTCATAATTTCATTTGTTTATCGGTTGAAAATGGAGCCATTTATTGCGCCTTGAAAGCAAAAAACTGCAATTTTCTGTTATTAATTTCTCTTAATTTTGTTAGTTAAACATTTAGTTTTTAGTTCTCTGTTCCGTTCTGCTGGGACGAATTTCTTATAATATTTTTTTAAAATGTTGCCATTTTATTTTAGAAATTTTCGTAGCAAATAGAACCCTCTAGAATTTACTAACTTGAATGTACTGAAAAAACCTTTTTCTTTTCTTAAGTATATTTTGTTATTTTTTAGTATATTTAATTGTAAAATTATGGGAGGAAAGTGCCACAAAAATTCTGTTTGCCCACATCTGTGGTTGTTTTATAATCTCGTGAAAGAATCGAATTGCAAAAATAAGTTTTATGTAACTGTGTGAATTCTAAAGTACATACATAAAGTACTGAATTCTAAAGTACAACCCAACTAATTGGTGTAGACACCTAAACATATAAATGCAGATTCCTTTTCATCAAATTTGCGTTTTATGAAAGTAACTTGGATATTGTTTACTTTCCAATTTCAATAGAAATCCAACAGGGGATCTAAATAACGTGTAAACCGAATGAAGAGACCAGTGGTCCCCAATCCCCGGCCAGTGGATCAAAATGGCATCAGGCCGCCCAAGGAACATTAAATTGTTTCCTTTTTGTTTACTGCGGTGTATCTCTCGAGTTTATGCTACTTTTCAATTCATATTCATTTTTAGTGTAACTTTATTTTATTTTGATGGCATGTTTAATTATAATTAACTAAAAATTGTTGAATCAAAACAATCTAAAATATTGTCGGCAGGTCGTGGTAAAATTCGAATGTTGACCGGTCTGCGGCGATAAAAAGGTTAGGAAGTACTGTTCTAGACCAGTGGTCTTCAAATTGTGTTCCATGGAACCCTGGTGGTCAAGGCATCGCATCATGGGTGGCGTGTCATGAGTTCGAGCCCAGTACCACTGAAGACCCGTCGTGTATGGGAGCGATGCACGGTACATCTGTCGTGAGCTCAAACGTCCTCCCGTTGGTGTGGTGTGTTAGTTAGAAAGGGGGGTGCCAGCTCAGGTGTCGTGCGTGTGACTTGACCATGGTTCAAAAATGACGCGGCCCGTTGGCAAAAGCCCTCGTGTAGCTGAATAGTGCGACGTTAATATTCATTCACTCCACGAGTCGCAATAAAAAAAATTGAAAATAGTCTTATAAATGTGTATGCAAAATGGATTCACGTTCTGTAAAATGTTTGTATATTCACACGAATTTAAAATTCCCCCATGTCATTTAGAAACTGAAATTTTACGCGTACATAATAACTTTATTTTGCAATACTTTTTAAACTTTTATTATATTATAATAAAAGAATATTAAAACGTTTTTTTTTATCTTTTATGTTACTTAATTGATTATGAATTTTTTTTGTGTACAATCCTTAGTTCCAATTGAAACTCGGAATGTGTAATGTTATAGAGCAATTAATTCTCAGTAGGTGCATCCCACATATCCTAGTTACTAAACATAAAGCTTGGGTAGGTGACACTCTAGAATCACAGATTAACATTATTGATGAGCAAATTATATTTAAAGTAGATTACAAATTTTTAATAATAAATGCAATACTTTTTAATTGTCTTTATATTAATCTATTGTTGATCTGTTTTAAAAATTATTTTAAGACAATTCTTTTTAGTGTGTGTGTGTGTGTGTGGAATAGGGTTCCACGAAAATACTCTAACTCTGGGGTTTCTACGAAAATACTCTCTAACTCTGGGGTTTCTACGAAATACTGTAACTCTGGGTTTCTACGAAAATACTACTCTAACTCTGGGGTTTCTACGAAATTACTGTCTAACTCTGGGGTTTCTACGAAAATACTGTCTAACTCTGGGGTTTCTACGAAAATACTGTCTAACTCTGGGGTTTCTACGAAAATACTGTAACTCTGGGGTTTCTACGAAAATACTGTAACTCTGGGGTTTCTACGAAAATACTGTAACTCTGGGGTTTCTACGAAAATACTGTAACTCTGGGGTTTCTACGAAAATACTGTAACTGGGGTTTCTACGAAAATACTGTAACTGGGGGTTTCTACGAAAATACTGTAACTGGGGGTTTCTACGAAAATACTGTAACTTGGGGGTTTCTACGAAAATACTGTAACTCTGGGGGTTTCTACGAAAATACTGTAACTCTGGGGTTTCTACGAAAATACTGTAACTCTGGGGGTTTCTACGAAAATACTGTAACTCTGGGGGTTTCTACGAAAATACTGTAACTCTGGGGGTTTCTACGAAAATACTGTAACTCTGGGGGTTTCTACGAAAATACTGTAACTCTGGGGGTTTCTACGAAAATACTCTAACTGTGGGGTTTCTACGAAAATACTCTAACTGTGGGGTTTCTACGAAAATACTCTAACTGTGGGGTTTCTACGAAAATACTCTCTAACTCTGGGTTTCTACGAAAATACTCTCTAACTCTGGGTTTCTACGAAATACTCTCTAACTCTGGGGTTTCTACGAAAATACTCTCTAACTCTGGGGTTTCTACGAAAATACTCTCTAACTCTGGGGTTTCTACGAAAATACTCTCTAACTCTGGGGTTTCTACGAAAATACTCTCTAACTCTGGGGTTTCTACGAAAATACTCTCTAACTCTGGGGTTTCTACGAAAATACTCTCTAACTCTGGGTTTCTACGAAAATACTCTCTAACTCTGGGGTTTCTACGAAAATACTCTCTAACTCTGGGGTTTCTACGAAAATACTCTCTAACTCTGGGGTTTCTACGAAAATACTCTCTAACTCTGGGGTTTCTACGAAAATACTCTCTAACTCTGGGGTTTCTACGAAAATACTCTCTAACTCTGGGGTTTCTACGAAAATACTCTCTAACTCTGGGTTTCTACGAAATACTCTCTAACTCTGGGGTTTCTACGAAAATACTCTCTCTCTTTTCTACAATACTCTCTAACTCTGGGGTTTCTACGAAAATACTCTCTAACTCTGGGTTTCTACGAAAATACTCTCTAACTCTAGGGGTTCCGTTAGTTGAAAAAGTTTGGTCAAGACGACACGGAACAGGTATTGATGTATTTTATAATGAAAAGGGATTTCTATTTTGTTTTTTTTCTTTAAAAAACCAAATGCTATAGTGCCGAGTGGTCATTGTCACGAACTCTTGGTCAGCGTGGTCGATTCGAGGGTTCGTGTCCTGGTGCCACTGAAGACTTTAGTGTAGAAGAGCTGATGCAGATTAAATCTTCCATGGCTCAAAGTCTACGTAGGCATGATGTGGAAGTTTGGAAAGGGGGTGGGGTTGCTAGTTTAGGCGTTGCCCTCTAGACAGAGGTTCATCGCCTTTTGCAATCGTGTTGCTTTAAAAAAACTACATTAATAAATTTCTTAAAAAAAATTTATCATTGTGGATATTTAGTAGCTTTAATATTTTAAAATATTCTATTTTTCTTTCGTTTACTGGCCCTTTAACACTTTTTTTAATCAGCTTTTACTTCTAGTAAAACTGTGTATACTTCTAGTATATTCTGTGGCCGTGGTAGCCAAGTGGTCAAGGTATCGGATCATGGGTGGTGTGTCATGAGTTCGAGGCCAGTACCACTGAAGACCCGCCGTGTAGGAGAGCGATGCTCGTTAAATCTCTCGAGAGCTTAAACGTCCTCCCGTTGGTGTGGTGTGGTAGTTAGGAGGGGGGAGATCAGGTGTCGTCCTCGTCATTTTGAACCACGGTCAAGTGACGAGGTCCGTCGCCAAAAGCCCTCGTGTAGCAGAACAGTGTGACGTTAATATTCACTCACTCGAGTATATTTTGCTTTGAGATGGAGGGCTACGGCAGATGAGAGGTGATGGTCGCGAACTCTTGGCCGGCGTTGTCGTATCGTGGGCTAGAATCCTGGTTCCACTGAAGACCCGCTGCATGGAAAAGACTGGTTCACTTTAAATCTGTCCCAGTTATGTCTTCGCGTTGGAGTACTGCGGAAGTTTGGATTGTGTGTACTTGCTCAAGTGTCGTCATTTGACCATGGCTCAAAATTTCGGGGTCCGTTGTCCTCGTATTGCTTTAGAATCTGACGTTAAGGTAACTGGGACGTGAAATGCTTCACTTTTTATTTTACTTTTAAAAAATGGAGGGCTTTTTTGAGGGGAATAGAACGCTAGAAAATTGAATTATAAAATTGTAAACTAATGTGATGTTATTATATTCAGGTACTTTCTTCAATATCAGTTTTGTATATAATATTATTGTAAAAACTATTTTTTGTATACAAAGAATGTAATTTTTCTGTATTATATGTTCAAATTTATTGGAAATTCTACATTTTTCTTTGTGCAAAAATTACGGAAAATTTAAATTAGTTACAAAATTGCATTTGTAAATACATTTTTCTCATTTTTTTTTGCATTTATAATGCATACATAAATACATATTCTCTATTTTTGCATTTATAAATTCTCAGTGTAGCTTTAAGTTATGAATCAAGTGGATATAGTGCAAAATGGATCTTGAAGATTATTCTAAATTTTAAATACACAGCTTGTAAAATAGGCATTTAATTTTTCCAAACTACTGCTTGTTAACATTTGAATGCTCATGAATAACTCTATATGCTTTACACTGTTGGTTATAAAATATATATGTTACCGGCAAAGTATGAAATGCGGGCATTCTATAGAATGCCTAGGCATTCTATACAATGCCGGACGTTTTTAGGCAAAGTATGAAATAAGAGATTTATTACATACTTTGCCTAGGCATTGTATAGAACGCCTAGGCATTCTATAGAATGCCCAAATCTGTTTAGGCAAAGTATGAAAAAAGGTCTTGATAAGGATATTATATCAATGACTTACATTCCTAAATGTACAAATGTTATTCTGACAAAATGAGATTGCTACTGAAAAAAAAATATTGCTAAATTGTGATTTCGCATATACTTGTATTCGAATTCCTTCAGAAGTTCTAAGTCGATAGACACCATCCTATTTCCCACTCATTACAATTGCCAATATATTGGCACTCGGAAACAAAATCAAAGTTTTTACTACAATACCTTTTTTTAAATAATTTTCTGTTTTTTCTGGCAAGGTTCACAAAGGTGGATGTACAAGTTCAATATTATAACATGTAACATTTTTGTATTTGTTTGAAAGTTCTTTCAGAATTCTATCACATCCCCAGAATTCGGAATTTAATTTTGCTCTTGGCAAATTAGAACAAGTTCAGAGCTCAGGTACCTCCCTCTGGGATGAAAACCGGAGTCAAAATTACCGGCGGCAATCGGTATCGCCTACATGGTGCCACACTAAAAAGGGATAGCAGTCCCTGGGGAATGTATTAGGTCTGAAAATGGTAAAAATAACAATCTGTAGCCCCATTGGGGGAAAAAAGAATCCGTGACGTAATACTGTATAACAGTTCTTCCCAACATTTTTATCTTCGGGACCGGTCAACGTTTGATAATTTTACGGTGGCCCGCTGAGAGTGTGACGTTGATTATTTATATTTAAATTGTTTTGATTTTATAATTTGCAGTAGAACATCGTTTTTTCGAATCAATTGGGACCGTACACCGTTCGGATGCGGGTTGTTCGGATAACCGAAAGCGATCCATGCAGTATATGAAACCGGACACTATACGAATATTGAAAATCAAACAATTGAAAAATTTACAAATTTTTTTAGCAGTGCAAAGTGCCTCTGAGAATTGTACCGCGTGCCACATGTGACACAGATTGCCGACCCCTGCTGTAGATCGTGACACCTTCTCCAACACTATAGCTTGCTCCTCCATTTTCAGGCAGCACAGGAAAAACCAATTTTTTGTTGAACAAGTTTAAGTAAAATGGAGCATTTTGACATTTCCGAACAAACAGCAATGTATAACTAACAAATTCTGAGCCTGAGACACATGTTAAAAGTTTTATGTCTTGCGAAATGACAATATTCAAAACGAATCTGAGATGTATTTCATACTTTGCCGGTTTCTCATTAGGCATTCTATAGAATGCCTAGGCAATGTGTGAAATAGGAATCATTTCATACATTGCCTGCTAGATTTAGGCATTGTATAGAATGCCTAGGCATTCTATAGAATGCCCGATTTCATACTTTGCCGGTAACATATATATAAAATAAAAATATTAAACAAATTTTTTTTTATTATTTTTACAAACAGTTACATTTAAATTAGACACCAAATTAACTTTTAAAGTCATCAAAGATATTTTCTTTGTGTATTTTTATAACAATAAAAATCCGTGTGAGGAATTTGTAATATCCTGTGTAAATTCTGTAATATGATGATTTTCAAAGTGAGATAAAAATACTTAAACATGTATATGTATATAATTTTGGCATTTTAAATGGAAAAAGGCGTGATTCGGTTGATAACACGTGTTGATGAAGTAGGGAAAGAGTTATTAAAGACTTCTAAATCTAAAGTTTTAAACTTACAATTTAGAAACTGAAAAATGATGCAAAATAATCCACCTAATTATGGTATGACGTTGTATTAAAAATATTATTTTACAAATCATGAAAATATCTTTATTTGCAATTTTCTCCAAATGCATTTTTTGGTGATTTCGGTGTACTTTTCTCAATCTATTTTAACTATAGTGCCGATGTTTGACATAATACAAGATTCACAAATTTTTAATAAAGTGAATGAATTTGTTTACAAATAAACATTAACAAATTTCACATATTGCACAATCTCTGTATAAAATTTAAAGGGAATTTAAATCACTAAATTAAAAAAATTTTAAAGTTTTTATAAATTTATTTTTTTTAAAATTTCATTTCATTTTATGGATTGTTATGTTTGCAAAAACTCTGTAAAATTTTATAGCTATATATGCAGTGAATTTTATGCAAAGTGTTTTTAAAGATAAGAACATGCCCCGAAAATAAAATAGTTATTAATTGTTTATTGCTGATACAGATTTATTTGTAATGAAAAATGGAATTTTTTTTTTACATTAACAGGTACATAAATGTACTGATAAATCAACGTAAAAGTTTTATTTTCGTTGCTTTTAATTTAAGTGTGAGAACTATTTAAATGTGGTGTAAAAAAAAAGAGTTCATTTTTCCTTGTCGCAGACATCCCAGTTACCTTAATAAATAGGCAATCTGAAGATGATTCTTGGATGAGAAATCTTGTACATTTAGATTGCATTCTTCGCGAATTGAAATTATTTAAACTTTTATTTATTGTCGAATGAAATTTTTAATAATTGTTTCGCTTTAGGAGTACAAAGTGTATTTTATATTGTATATTTGCGCAGAATAGCTAAATATCGCTAGATTTTAATTCCATAATAACTATTTGAAATTTTTGCATCGTAGTGCACAATTTAATTAAAATTGTTTCTGAATTGCTTGCTGAAACTATGAAAATAAGTACAATAATTCGTACCTTTGGGAATGCAGGACCCCCCCCCCCCTCCAGCTCGTATTCATTCTGAGGATCTATCTTACAATTTCATTCGTTAGGGAATTGTACTAAATCATTAATTTTACGCAGGAGCCATTTATATTCACGAACAATTAGCATGCTCTTTGCGCAGCATTCCGACGTCACACAATTCGTAAATTTCTTCGCGTGTGATGCAATGGCCAGCTGGAGTGAAATTGGAAAACTTTCTCTTGTTTTAACTCTGTGCAAACTCCAACTTGTCGCGCTTTATCTGACGAAATCAAACAGTCGTAAACGCCGCACCTGCGTCACTCCGCAACAGCAAACGTAAACAAATTGAATTCCGTGCCGCTGCGGCAGCTGGCTTGTGAACTCTAGATTTGGGGAGGCCCGACTTTGGGTGCTTCTGTTTCACAGACATCTCTTGATAACGGCGTATCGCACCAAGATAAATAGCGGTCTTTTCATTTGAATAGAAATCAATCACTCGTGCAATTCCTAATATCCGCGATTGAATTTCACGCATACCCCCCTGCAGAAATCCTGTAATTTAGAGTATGGAGGATTACTGGATTAATAGAACGCAAAAAATTTAAGTATTTTTTTTTCAAAAACTTGTGTACCAAATTTGCGATTTGCCAACTCATGTCCTGGGCTGGTTGATATCAGAAAAATCAGTGTCTAATTCTTCAAGGTCAGGCTGGTCACGGTAGCCTGGTGGTCAAGGTAACGGACTCATGGCCAGCGTGCCAATGAGCTCGAGCCTAGTACCGCTGGAGACCGCCGTGTAGGGGAGCAATGCACGTTAAATCTGTACAGAGCTCAAATATCCTTCCTTTGGGGTGTTGTGTGATTTAGGAGAGGGTGCCAGCTCAGGTGTCGTCCTCGTCACTTGACCGTGGTTCAAAATTACAAGGACTGTCGCCGAAAGTCGTCAAGTAGTTGATTAGTGTGAAGATAATATTCACCCACTCAAGGTCATCCTACCTAGAATACAAATTCCTCTCGCTATTCTTAGAATTACGTGAATGGAGTCGTTACTAAGTTCGTGTTATTGCCGTTACAAATGGTGTTAACCGGATAATTAAATTAATAAACTTTTGGAACAATTAACTTCGAATGTCAATTTATGTTCATCGCCCCTACTGGTCCCTATCACCCGAAACACGTTCACTGCCCTTCAGCATCTTTCCGTCACCCCCCGGTAGGGAGGGGAAGTACCGCCCCTGTTGAAAACCAATGTGATAAACGATAGGTTAGGACTCAAGATGCTCACGTTGGCACGGAAAGTACAGAAAGTTTGAGATGCCGGTTAAGATGTTGTCATCAGATTTAAAATTAAAGTCAATCACCGACAAGCTCCCACATTGCCTTTGGGGAAGAGTCATTGATTTGACGATTGGTGAATTACAAATTCGAGGCTTCGAGCCGGCAAACAGTCATTTAGATTATTCGAAATTTCAGCATTTTTTAAATTCAAATGAACCTCGAAGTATTGAAATGACGTTTTAGTGACAAGCTGTTGACCTTGGCAGGGTGTTTATTTGAACCATCGACCTACCAGTCCGCAGCTGCGCCGTGCATTCCTGAGACGAAAGGAATCTCTATTCGAGCTTGTCGTTAAGGGCTTTTAACACATCACTCAATAAGTCCCGGGCCTAACTTATAAAACAACAATTTTTAGCCAAAATTGAACTTCATTTATCAAAATACTCCCCTTCAAGAGTGATATATTCAGCCAGCTCTCAAAATAGGCTTCAACTTCGTTAATCACTTCTTCATTTGAGCCAAACCTCCTCCGTGGTCGCATTCTTTAAAGGCCTGAAAACAGCCAGTAGTCATTGGGGGCCAGATCTTGACTGTACGGTGGGTGGACAAGTCATTCGAAGCATCAAAACAATGGTTTGATAAGTGTTATTCGGACTCTGTTCCATCGCCAACAATGGTTAAGAGGTAGTATGCAGACTTAAAACGTGGTCGCACAGACACAAATGACGCTGAACTTCTGGTCACCCAAATTTTGCAGTTCTAAAAACATCAAAAAAGTCCATAAAATCGTTTTAGCCGATCTTAACTTGAAGTTGCGTGAAATAGCAGAGGATTTAAAGGTATCAGAAGGCAGTGTATTTACTATTTTGCATGTTCATTTGTTCAATGAGAAAGCCGTGTTCAAAATGGGTGCCGCGTTTCCTTACTGTCGACGATTCAGAGCGTTGTTTGGACCTGTTTAAGCGAAATAAACAGGATTTTTTACGTAGATATGACAATGGATGAAACATAGATCCAATACTACACGCCTGAATCAAAAAGATCGTCATCGGAGTGGACAGCAGCCTGCGAAAGCCATTCAAAGCGACCAAAAACTCAAACGTGAGCTGGTAAGGTTATGAAGTCCTTATTTTGGGATGCACATAAAATTTTGTTTATTGACTACCTTGAGAAAAACAAACAATTAATAGTGAATATTACATGGCGTTATTGGATTAATTGAATGTAAAAATAAAGAAGAAAACGTCTTCAAATGCAAAAGAAAAAAAAGTGCTGTTTCACCAAGACAATGCTCTGTGCCACAAGTCCACGAAAGCGATGGTCAAATTGAACGAATTGCTTGAACAGTGTTATTCTACATCAAAAAGCAATGTTTAATTGTCAATCGAAATTCTTTCTCATCCATGTGGTTTCTAAACAAACAAAAGCTGTTTCATTAAAACCACTGTAACTTTTCAACTAAAGATATATCATCACGAATTTTTGACACGGGCCGTTTGAAAGTTTGTATTACTAGGTTAGACTTAGGAAAGTTAGAAGTTAGCGCTATTTAAATGTTAGGCCCCGGACTTATTGAGTGATGCTTTTTTCCTGTTGTGACTTGCAGAAGGACGTAAATGGAGATTGCAACGTAAATGGAGATTACATGTAATAGAGTTAAGTTCAGATAGCATTCTCATCCTTTTATTGTTGCTCGTAATAACTGGCAGTCTAAATAATCACTTGTAAGAGTTATTAACGAAGAGACGCAAGTCTTGTGGGCAGTCGTAGTAGAAGCCACGAGTGCAGGGTGCTGGAGAATATTTCCCTCCCCTCCAGTTCCATGCCTAAATTGTGGAGGTGGGTGGTGTCGCCATCTATCGTTAAGAAGTCCAACCTGTGTCTCACAGGCTCTGGCAATTTTCATTCCTTCCCTTCAAGAAGGACACGACAACAGCAACAACATTAACCAAGGGTAGTCATGGAAGCCTATTGGATTTGGTCACTAACTCGTGGCCAGCCTGTCATGAGTTCGAACTCTAGTGCTACTAAAGACCCGCCATATAGAGGGTGTTGGCGCCAGTTGGCGAGAATTCCTTGTGTAGATTTCGCTCCGAGTCAACTGTAGTAAACCTTGTATTCAGTTCGAAAATTATAGTGATCCCATATGGTTGGGATCCGTTTCGCTCATTAAAATTTTGTTGTTAAATTTACAGTCCATTAATTTATATCGCCATCAGAGGGACTGATTCACGCTAAATTTGTCGAGACTCAAGCATCCTCCTGTTGGTGTGATGTGGTAATTTAGGTTGTGCCAGCTCTGTTGTCGTCCTCGTCACTTCATCACAGTTCAAAATTATGAGTTCCTCGGCACTCATTTTTCACTATAGTGCATTAATTAACACTCACCCAAACTAAGAGTAATCGTTTTTGATATGTATAGTTTTTGGACAAATAGGAATACTGTTGTAATACTTCCTCACTTGCCTTAATCCAAAGTATCACATAAGCTTAACTCTATTTAGACTTTGCATGAACTTTAAAATTTATATTGACTCACTTTGACATTAAGTTAATTCATAAGAAAAGCAGTGTTCATTGTATGAACAAAAGACGTGAAAGAATTTCTCTGCATTTTTTAAGAAAATAATCATTCGGTTGCTTGAAATACATTGTTGGCTTTCCAAAAATGTAATACCAAGAAAGAACAAAAGATGAAAGCCAAACTTTTATTAGACAAATGGCATATCAAGAATGAGGGTAAAGTATAATAGAAGTAAAAGCCCTGTTCGATTTGTGGAATCTGAAGAAATTAGTATGTTGTGCAGGCATCATAGCTGGCTGTTATTATGACAGAATTTGGATGTGCTTATGATTTAAGTCAGTTTATGTTGCTTTTGCACATTACCAACAGTGGGTGATATGGGTCACTTATGTGCCAATCCTGTATTCCATTGGCAATCTATCGAGATCTTGCTGTCCAAGAACTTAATAAGCAATGAATATTTGTTGAATGCTATGTGCCACTTGTGGTTGACAGTTGTATGCATTTTGATTGGCCCATATTGTCCTGCCAAAACTCCCCTGGAGGCAAACCTTGTACATAAAGGATGACAGACTCCAAAATTAAAGAGACATAGTGTACTGGCAATGCCTATTGGAAATGTGTAAATTTTTCTGTCACTGTATATGATATAGTTTTTCACCAAAGATCCTGGTAAGTATTTTTCTCATGTCTACCTACAGATTTGTTCCTAATCATAAAATCATTGCTAATTGTTCTTAGGCCTATTACAAATCATGAAAGTCAATGTTTCATGCGCAACAGATTAACTGAAGCTTATGTTATAACATGCTTTATTTTAACACATTAATGCTTATAAAATTTATAACATTATATTAAATCACTATTTAATCTGACAAACTAGAATACCAAGCAAGAAAGTATTAAAGTGTAGAATAGCTACAGTAGTACATTTACAAACTCAACATGAGATCATGTGCCCCAACAACCCATCAGCATCTTAACAAAGTCAGGTTTAGGTCTAAGATTGCAGGATTAAACAAAGTGTTAAGGTACCACCTTCCCATTTATTTGCCTTAATTGATAGTTTGGACATGAGTTAGAAGAGAAAATACTGTCAGAAATAATATAAGACTTTTAAAGAAATTAATAAAATTAGTTTAAATAATTTAAGTTTCCATAATCCTAGGGTATCAAAAAATTTACTTCACTGAATAGAATCGGCACACAAAAGAAATTACAGTTAGTACTGCATACTTGAAAGTAATTGATCATTAGTATATTCTTTAATGTAATAAATTAATATGTACAAAAGGGGAAAACAATATATAATTGAAAAAAAAAAATGTAAAGATCAAAATTTATAATTTTTTAACAAAATTTGGATAATTTAACAAAAGTTGCTCATAGTAATGATATCTATGATTAAGTAAAATAAATAGATGTTAAAATGTCAATTTTAACTCAAACAAACTTAAAACATAAATGTATAGTTTAAGATATTTAATATATATATAAATATTCAAAAATTCTAATGCATGTTCCATATAACTAGATTATATTTAGTGATAACTTTACAATGAGAGCAGTCACCAAACTGTATTGAAGAAACTGATTCCTTAGAGTTAGTAGAGAGCTGGGTTTTTTTTTATAAAGATACAAAACTGCCCATGAAGGTATTTTTGATTTTTTTTTTTAAAGTAAGAGAAATACATATTTTAGAGAAAGATAAAATTTTAGATTTAAAAAAAATAGAAATATAGAATAAATATTTTTAAGAAGGCTAAAAGTATCTTAAGAAATTCAGATATATTGTACTTTAATAAATATTTCTTTTAATAAGAGACAATAATGCTCTTTGAAAGACTGAAATATAAATATATATATATTTGTATTTTAGATCATCACAGAAGAAGAGTTTTTTTTTAATATGAAAGTATTTTTTTTGTGTGAAAAATTTTTAATTTTTTTTTAAAGTTGCTTTTTGTATACAAGGGAAGAAAAATGTTATATTAATTTTTGAAATTTATAGTATTAGTATATCTCTTCATTGAATGTATAATCATTCTGCATGTGCATGGAACATTCCTTATATTCTTAATTTCCTTCTCAGTCAAACCTCATTCATACAAATTTCTTATTTTGTTAATTTTTTATGCATCTTCATTAAACTAAGACTTTCAAAAATCCAAGTTTTTAAAAGTTTCAGAAGGAATATCCTTTTTTAAAAAAGGCATGTTAAATCACCAGAAGAAAAGGAGAAAATTCTTAGAATTTTTTTTCAAATTTATAACAGCTGTGAAAAATTCCAATGCAACCCAGACAAAAAATTTAATACGTTCATCGATTGTTATTCTGAAGAATTATATAAAGAACACTGTAAAGAGAAACTTCAGGAAAAAAAAATTACTTTGACATGTATAGATTTATTGACTACTCAATATATATTTTTGAGTATTCAGATGCATACAAATGTAAGATTAAATATTTGTTTTAGGTGCTTTTTCATTGAACATGAATCTATGCAATCATTCAGTGTAATATTTTTGTGTCAATGAGGTTCAACTGCTCAAATCTCTTTGTTACTGTTAACTGCTTTCTGTTTCAATGTGTTGTCCTCTAATGTTTGTTTTATTGTGTATATGTGCTCTTTCTCCTTTTCCTCTTAATACTTTCCATGTACAGTGGGAGTGTCGAAGTTGAATGATAGCTATGCTTGGGGGTTTGAATGAATCCACTCCTTCGACCTCTCCGCCTTGTCACGAGTAAGAGTTTTCATTATATCTTTGGGCATTGCTTTGTTGTGCTACTGCAGTGCTTTTCATTCAAAAAAGTAGTCTAGTGCTTTTATATATTTCACTGTACTTGAAATGATTTTAATGTTTAGCTTTTTTTAATCTAATGTAAAGTACTCTTTTAAATTATTTCTTTATGATAATCTGTGTTTTAAAGTTATCATTTGCATTTTGAATGACCTTTCTAAATCATTCTCACTGAAGCACTCTGGGCCTATTTTCACTGTAAAATTTAAAAAAAATTTAAACATGTTGGGATCTTTCTTTGCATGAACTCGAAGGTGATTCGTTTGAAAAGAATTCATTTTCTTGTAAATTTTCTAATGTTTTCTTAAACATTCAGTACATTACTTTTACATTCAAAGGACAAAGTGAACTATGATTTAGAAAAAATGAAATAATGTGGAGAAAAGGAGAAAGAATCATAGTTAAACATCTCTTGAATAATCTAATAAAAATTGTATTTTAATAATGTATATACTTTTTCTTGCATTTTGCATGCACGCTAACTGATACTTTTTTGTATTTTGTCCCATTTGTCTTATGTATATTTAATTAATAACAATGTCTTATTTTAAAATTTAATAAAGAGTATATAATTAAAGCATACACTGTTATGCAATGTACTAATGTTTTGCAAGTAATTTATACCATTGGATTTCTTAATGCACTTGGATAATTTTATGATGTAAATTTTTTATTGCATTTATAGAAATTTATTAACTTTGAATCTCTAAAAGATCTATTTTCAAAAATTTATCTGAAATTATTAAATTTTTATTTGAAACTTTTATTAAATTTATCTGAACTTTTTTTAGGTATGGTTCTTTTTTAGTAAAGAAAAAATCAGTACTTAAATCAGTGCCCTGCACAGGCTCTTTGCAATGGTGCTAGCAGGCACCTGAGTGTTGTCCATGGAGATCTGAGTAGACTGAATGAGCGGGTCAGGTCTTACGTGGAAGAAAAAGCAAGAATTTGCCAGCCAGACAATCTTCACATCTGTGATGGGAGTGAATCAGAAAATGATTATCTTTTCAATCTCATGTTGAAACAGGGGATGGTGACACCACTAACAAAATATGAAAATTGGTAAGTTGGTCATGTATTGAATGCAGTGATTACATCTTTTATCATTAGATGTATGCAATTACTTTTTCATCAATTCTATCATTAAATATTTTATATCAAGATTTTAATCATATGAGAGCAACTTAGTGTATGATAGTTCAGTTCAGTAGTTCAACTGATGCATGATTAATTTATAATAAATGTAATAGCAATGATTATTAATTCTTCAATTCATTGAAGACTTCTTTAAATATTTAAATTATTACAAACATAGATAAGTGTCTGGAATTTGAAATAGCAAAAGGAACAATTTTTTAAAGGGGGGGGGGGGATATTTACATGAATTTGAAGATGTCTGAAAAAAATTAAGCTTAAAAATTTATTTTTATGTATCATATTATAAAGCTTTTATAAAGTTATTTTGTTAGATGGTAAAATTAAAGGGTGTTTAAATTCTATATTTTTACGGGAAGCAAAGATCAATATAAATTTCAATTTTTACAAATTCTGTTATATGAAGGGAATAAAAGTAACTATATTAATGTGTCTGTGTTAAAAATTAATAAAATTCCATTTTATTCCAACAGTTGGCTTGCTCGCACAGATCCTGCTGATGTGGCCAGAGTAGAGAGCTTGACTTTTATGTCTACCCCCAATAAGACTGACACAGTTCCTACCCCTCGAGAAGGTGTGAAAGGTACCCTTGGTAACTGGCTTTCACCACAAGATATGAAGGCAGCATTAGATGAAAGATTTCCTGGTTGCATGAAAGGTTAACACAGTTAATATAATGTTTGAATTATTTAGTAGTGATTTGGTTGGTTTATGACAATACTAATTCATTTTTTAATATTTTTCTGAGCATATATTTTAATACTTCCTCCTCAAGTATCACTCAGCCTGCTAATTTTGATATAGTGAGCTAGCTAGAATATCTCTCAGGGTAAACTTTAAGCACTCATTTTTGTAAAATTTTCTGGTTGAATACATATTATGCTCCTTCAGAAATTTATTATGAGAAAAGTGAAGAGAAAAAAGGTGGCAGTGCTAGATAGATATGTTTTTATTCCCAAAAGACATATTTGGAGAGTGAATACAAGCTGTATTATTTTAAAGTTCATCAATCAATTTTATTATATATTAAATGCCATGTAGACATTTTCTAGACCACATCTATAAATGATTTTAAATGGATGAGCAGGCAATTCTTTGACAGATTTTTCTGAGTCTATACCAGTCTAACTATTTCAGACTATACCAGTTTGTTTGCGAGCTTTTTAAAAACTTTGACATATGTTATTCAAAAACTTTGTTTAAAGTACTCATTCTCAATATATTAAACTAATTCATCTGTTATAAATGAACAAATTTCAAAAATAATTTGCTAACATACTAATTATATAGATATTTTAAAAAACAAAACATGAAAACTTCTAAAAATCTTTAGTCCAGTTTGTTATAATATAGTAGAAACACAGTTTACTAGGGTGGTCCCTCGTTGTTTAGCATTTGCTTGGCAGCCATCAATAGTGAACATTTTCAGTAAATGTGTGAAAATGGAGAAAATTGGTCGCATCATTATGTGATACAATACTTTTATTTGAAAGGTCTCAGCCCAACCACTATAAAAGCTGAACTAGATTTTCTCTGGGTGAGTCTGCTTCTTCGTTTACAACAGTAAAATATAGGATAGCAGAGTTGAAATGAGACTGTACAAGCTGCCAAGACGAGCTTCACAGTGGTCTGCCACATGAGGTGATAACTCCAGAAATGAAGAAAATCCACAAAGGGGTACTGGATGACTAGTAGGCATTTCAAAAAGTGTGGTACATTGCATATTATCTGAAATTTTAAACATGAGAAAGCTATGTTCAAAATGGGTGCTGCGTTTGCTCACAATTGAGCAAAAAACAGTATCGTGAAGATGTTTCAATTGAATGTTTAGCAAAGTTTCACAGCAACAGAGCAGAATTTTTGTGCCGCTTCATAAGCATGGATGAAACGTGGGCCCATCACTTCACACTGAGACAAAAGAACAATCAAAACAATGGACTGAGAAGAGAGAATCGGCTCCAAAGAAGGTGAAGACCAGTCCATCTGGAGGTAAGGTCATGGCATTGGTTATAATTTCAGGGGGGATAATTTTCATTGACTATCTTGAAATGGGAAAAATATCAACGGCAAATATTGTGCAAACTTATTGCAACATTTGAGCGAAGAAATCAAGCAAAAACGCTCCCATTCTGTTAAGAAAGGGTTGTTTCATCCAGACAATGCGCCGGCTCACAAATCCATTATAGCAATAGCTAAAATTAATGAATTAAAGTTTGAATTGCTACTTTATGCATTCTATGCACCAGATTTAGTCCCCTCTATTCCCAAACTTGAAAAAATGGCTCAGTGGTCAAAGATTTTCCAATGATGAAGTGATTTCAGCAGTTAATGACTATTCTGAGGAGCAAGACAGTTCTTATTATAAAAAGGGTATCAAACTTATTAAACATTACTGGGGAAAGTGTATAGAGCTGAAAGGAGATTATGTTGAAAAATAAATGCATTTTTTCCCCAATTTTTTTGGGGGGGGGGGTACTTCTGGGGCCATTCCTGTAGATAAAAAAGTGATAAACCCTCCTGAGAAATAAGTAGGATTGCATTTAAATTTTCAGATATCAATTTATATTTTTTATAAGTCACATTTGTAATTTAGTTAATTTATGAATCAGAGTTTTAATTCAATAAGTAATTTGTGAAGGCAATTTTTCTGATTTTTGAATATATCAAATTATCATTTAGTTTTTAATTTATTTTACATATTAAAATTTTACAGTGTATTTTATGACTGGAAAGTTTCAATACTCTTTATTTTGATGCCATTTTACAAATTTATACATTCAAATAATCTAATTATGAGATTAAAATTAAAAACTGTATAAAAGTTTTTTCCTGAACAATATATGTTTCATTTGATAGGTCGTACAATGTATGTCATTCCATTCAGCATGGGACCAATTGGATCTCCCTTGTCCAAAATTGGTATTCAACTGACAGATTCCCCTTATGTTGTTGCCTGTATGCGAATCATGACTAGAATGGGTTCTACTGTTCTAAAAGTTCTGGGCAAAGATGAATTTGTAAAATGTCTGCATTCTGTTGGACAACCTTTACCAACCAAAAGTAAGTTCATATGGTGCTAGAACTTTAAGAATTGAAATTCTTATTTGATACCTTTGAAAAAGACTGGCAAAGGTTTCTTGTTAAGTATGAGGAAAAAATTTTTTTCATCATTACCTGTAATTTATAAAATATTGCACGCAAAAATGAGGGCTTTTTACTATTTCAAGAAATGTTATTATTTTATTGCAATTCACAATTGTCTTATTTTGAGTTTTTAATTTTTTAGATAGAATTATTTGTCTACATGTGCTCCTTGATATTGGCTACATTAAGATATTCTGGGAATATACTTTATTTTTTATGAAAAACTATTAAATCTTCCAT
>BMAO01023586.1:0-146869 GCA_019973975.1 Trichonephila clavata
TATACAAATCAGAAAGATGTATTTTCTCTTGAACAATGTAATGTGATATAGAGATAAACAGTAATTAGTGTTGTTCTGATTAAATGTTAAATGATCAAAAGGTACTTTCTAGGAAATTCTGTTGAACAATAATCCAAAACATTTGCTAAATGTGAGTATGATGCACAAACATCGTACTCAATAAACTTTAGAGTGTCAGTAATAGTTGAGTGGTCACGATCGCGCGGTGAAGTCGTGGCTAACATGGTTTCTGTTGATTTCTGGTGCCAATAAAGATTTGTCGTGTAGCGCGTCTAAAGTGCATTGAATCTGTTGAGGCTAAATTTTTCAATTTGACGCGATGTGGATGTTAGGAGAGAGATTATAAATTCAGGCGTCATTTTCGTCATTTAAACGTGGTTCATAACCATGATATTCATCACTAATAAACCTCGTTTATCATTAACATCGTTAATAAACAATTATTCTATGATGTTTTGGCTTAAGAAATTTGATGGAATTTAAAAATTCATTCAACTCTCAATGACAATTACTTAATCAAAATTTTAAACGAAAATATTAGTTTTGTTTCAATTGAGATTTATAATTATTCAGAAGGTAATATATTTTAAAAAACCGTACATTTGTATTTCATTGTAATGTAACTCATGTTTATAGTTGTAGTTATAAATATATAAATTTAATTAATTATTACAGATGAATATTTTTTTAACTTGAATCTGTGATTTTTTTTTGTTTTGTTATTACAAACATAAGATTATTAGAAACCTTAGGAGCATTTATAAACTTTTTTTTGTTCTAATTTTCAGTAAAACAAATAACAAATTTTCAGTAAAAACTCAAGTAAGCCTTTAAGCACATTTATCATGCACACAATTTATAATAACTGTTTCTTAAACAGTTAAGAAACTTAGCTCTTACGAATAATATTATCGCATAAAATAATATAAATGCAATAGTCATATTTACATTATTTATAAATATCACAATATGATACTAATACTATTTCGAACATACATCTTGCATAAATGCATAAATATTTCTAATACATATTTAAAATTCCCAGGACTAAATAGCTATTCAAGAGGCTCTTGAAAATTTTAATTTTTCTCTGCTCCATATTTGCAATTACCAGGCTTAAGGGCCATAAGCCGAACTTCAAAATAAAGCATCGCGTTATTGGAAACACAAAATAAGTGGCAGAATCTGTTCCATTTGCGGCAAGCTGCGATCGAAACTTTCCGGTATAATCTCAAACAGAAAGATGAAAACCCTCCTGAAACAGGATGCTGGGTTTTGTTCCGATAATTACTTCGTGTTCTTGAATATTGATTCCTGTAGAAAAGCGATTACCCGGTAACTTTTCTTGTCCAACTGTCGGTTTTGTTTAGGAGAGCGTGATCATCTCAATTGGGTGCTCTACTTTCGGTTTAAAATTTACGGCATTGTATTGGGATGGTCGTAATGAGAATTGGAATGTCGAATAAAGGCAACCACATACGGAACTTTCATGAGCTGAAGGAAAAGTTTATGTTCTTAATATTATTGTCCATTCGAAAGCTTAGTTAAAAAGTACATGCTATTTTAAGGAAGATATTAAGAGATTAAATTTATATGTGCAAGATGCGTGAGCACTAAATGAGTTAAAAGGAAAGGGAGAGAAATAAAGTCTTTTCAGAATAATAATCCGACAGGCATTAAGCTCCTTAACTTGAATGAGGGATTAAGAAAATATAAGATTATTAAGTAATTATTGAATTCTGCCATGCCTCAATTTAGTTCTTTTTACTGATATTGGATTTGAACATAATAATTTTGACACAAAGAATTACGTTTCTAAAAACTGTAAATAAAACATTAAAAATTGTTTGATTTGTAGAAGTAATACAAAATTGAGTTATTATTACATATTTCATTTGAAATGTTGCTGAAGGGTTTCATATCTTTGATATGAGTAAATCTGCAGCCTTAGATAGATACAGTTTTACAGAATGGAATATAATAACACCTTAATGTACGGTGCAATGTTATTTTATATATAATTATTGAGGAAAAATTATCATCCATTTTGTTTTCTCTTTGTTTTTAAGAATTGAAAAACAATCAATTCAAGTGCTACACTACTTCTAGAAGAATGAATAATTAATACGAAACGCACACTGGTACCATTAATATACTTCTTATTAAAAACCATTTATATATAAGACAAATAATATAAAGTTTTTCTTAAAGTCAATTCCTACTTCGTTAGAAAAACGTACTTGTTGCAGCCAGTTGTAACTTCAAAAAAAAATAAATAAATAAATAACGGAGAATAAATTTTAAGAAAAACTTTAATTAATGAACTAATCTTTAAAAAAAAAAACGGTATTAACAACAAGCGTCATCCACTGCACGTTTAAAAAACTTATTTGAACTTGAATGGATGAATAGAGAGTATCTTATAAACGATTGGAAATTTGAACAAGATATATATATATATATATATATATAGGGAAAGGGTGAACTTATAGTAGGAATTGAAAAATGAAGAAGAGCAAATACTTCAGATGCAATTTTTGTCTTTCAAGTGAATTGTTCTTTAAAGCCACATTACAAAGCAATTCGAGGACTATTGGTGACGCGCCTTGTAAATTTCAAACAAGGTCAAGTAGCGAGGGTGACTCCTGAGTTAGTCCCGCCTTTTCCAAATTACCACGCACCGCCAACCCTAAGGCTCACAGCCATAACAGGTTTCATGTGCATTAGTCCCTCTATACCCGTGTTTCTCAAACTGTGAGGCGCGCCCCTCTAGGGGGCGTGATAACTCTACAAGGGGCCACGAGCGTATTGAAAAGTTGAAAACAAAAGATTATTTAAGAAAACTATTAATTTATAAAAAGTAAACAAACACAAAATACATTCTGGCATAATAAAAAATAAAATACACAATTAAATTGATATAATACACTTATAAATGTATCAGTACTGCACAGTGTATTTTATAATTAATTTAACTATACTAAGTTAAAAACAAGTTTAAAAATTACCAGTGACCCCATGGGCTTTTCATATAAAAATTATATCCAAAATTTAATATTTATCTTAAAATTTGTACGGTTTATAATTAATCCCTTAACTGACGGTTCAAATTTACGCAAATCGGTTTACAATGCCACCGTTTTCCACGTAAGCGTGCGTATGTGCTGTATAGGGGAGGGGGGGAAAGGAATAAATAAGAAAATCCTATGAAATATAAGCAAATCCTACACAAACACTGCTAATGTCCTTTTATTGTATTTCAAAGCCTTCGGAATAATTTTATGGATAGCATTGCACAGAAAAGATCGTACTTCGGAAAGACGCATATATACGTCTGGGGCAATTATCGTTTTGGTTAGCGAGCATTTATATACGTCGGTGGCACGTAAGAGGTTGAAGTCGTGTTGTAGCTTTAGCATCAAAGTATAGTATTATTGAATTCAATACATTATTATTGTATGGAGGGATGAAAATTATGACTGAATATTGGGTCGTAATATTCAGAGTTTGAGAAGCACTGCTCTATACAGTGGATATTTAGGGGCACTAGGGTTCCAGCTCTTGACACGCCAGCTAGTTACCATGACCAACAGGTTACCGCGGTCATAACTTTTTTTTTAATGAAAAGAAATAGAGGAGAGATATTTTTTTTTATTTCCTAAAAAAAGTATGTTATATATTTTATTAAACTGAGCTAATATGAGTAGTTTTGGGAATAGCATTTGTAAAATTTGTGTTGATAAAATTTATTATAAAAATTTAATGATACCTTTTTGCGATTAATTCAAAGAGCACATTCTTGTAATGAAATAGAATTATAATTTAAGACAAATTTATGGAAAAAATCTGCTAGAAAAAATACAGGCTTAGAAAGAAGATTCTAACACTTTTAAAACGTGTTTATTTACTTTTTGTTATAATTATCATTATTTTTTACTTTAAACAAATCAAAATATATTCTTTGATAATAGAAAATTGTTCATGTCCTAGCATTTAGTTCTAAGTATCACTGAATGTGAACTACATACCGTAAAATCTGGCGAGCAACACATACTTATACTTTCAAAATACTTTCTTTAACTCTTGGATAAATTCGCAGTACAACACGCATCCTTTTTTACAATTCCTATTAATAGTTCACTTTATATCCCTATTTAAATATATTTATAAATATATATATATATATATCTTGTTCAAATTTTTAATTGTTAATAAAAGACTTTCTATTGATCCATTCAAGTTAAATTCTTAGAACTTGTAGTAGATGACACTTGATGTTAATGCAATTTTCAAATATTAATTCAACAATTTAATTTTTAAAAAAATGAATAAATAGTAAAAAAAAAGAAAAAAAATCCAACATCATTTATAGAAAGGAAAATCGTTCGTTGTGTCTCTGAAGGGCAATGGATAGCGCATTGGACTTTTAATGTATAGGTCGTGAGTTGGAATCCCACCTGGTCTGGTCTAATTTCTGAGAATGTATTTCTTTTGTATTACATTATTTTATTAGAATAATTACATTTAATAAAAGAATTAATAGTAACAAACAAACAAAATAGTCTAATACCATACATATAAAGGAAAATTGCAAGGAAAATCGCTGTCTATTTTTTCAATTAATATTGTGATTCCGTCGTCTGCATATATATATATATATATATTTATATTAATTGTTTCTATTTAATAAAAAGTAACTAAAATATTTGTTGTTAATGGAAGTAGGAATTGACTTAAGTTTTTTTAATATTACTTGTTCGCGAGGAAGCACGAAATAAGGGATTGCAATACTGTTAGATGGTTGTGAAGTCATTTTTTCGAAGTATAATCTCAAGCTTCTAAAAAAAAAATAATACACTTAAAAAACTACAATTCTTTAAGGTCAATAGGAATGTCATTTCTTTTAAATAAACAGCATTTATATATAGATAGATAAATAACTTATTATATCATCATTCTTTTTTTGTTTCCGTTATATAACCTGCACCCTTAAATTTCGATCATATTTTGTGTATTACACCCGTAGATTTCGATCATATTTTGTGTATTAAAAGTCCTTGTTATACGACGGATTTTACGGTAATTCAAATTACAGTTGTGGATAAATGTATCTAATTGTGTGTATAAACTAAAATATATATACTCCTTTATATAACGTCAGAACTGTATAATTCCCCATGTTAAGATTTTTCCATGCTTGATTGAGTCTGTAAATTCTACAGCCAATCTTTAAATACAGTACGGCATGCTTTAGATATGAAATCCATGACAGTAATTGAGATGTTAGCCTTGAGTTGACAATTTCTGACAACTCAATTCACCATGTCGTATCTAGTTTGGCTTTGCTTTATGTTTCCAAAGTTTAAATAACTAAATCAGACAAATAAATTGCTGGATGCTATGAGACTAAATATACTTGATTAATTGAATTTCGCTGCATGGGTTGAAACTTGAAGGGGTTATATATTAGTTCGATTGAATTGTAAAAATACATGTATATGACGTTTTCTTGATAGAATCTATAATCTGTTTGAATTACGATAAAGAAAAACACACTCCCAAAAAATTTATAGACTAATTGACAGACAGGAAAAAATAAGAGTTGCTTAACTGTGGGTATTTATTCACAAAAGTACCTTACATGTTTTGATCCTATGTTAACGTAGAGCCATATATATGTATGCATATTTTATTCGATAAAACTAGAATTTTTCTTCATAATTATTGTTTCTCTTAACAATGTTGAAGGAAGTACATTTATACAAGGTAAAGATAAATTGAAAGTAAAAATTATTTGCTTTTAAATTTCTAACAGAAGTGTTCAATATTACATAATAAAAGTTAACGTAACATAATGATAAATTTATGCATACATATTTATAATATTACAGATTCACTTTATACTCTTTACATTGACGTTACATTACCACCTTACTTACTTAATATACTTTTTTTATATTCAAGTTTAACAATGAGGTATGCCTTATATAGATGGCGATACTGCAGCTCATAGAAATAATATATTTACGGAATATTTATAACTAACATATTCTTATTATAGTATAGACAAACCAATTTTTTACTAAATAATATTAATGTATCAATATTTTAGTTAAAAAAATCATAATCATTGATTTTGCTCCTAATCGGCACTCATGCTTTGTGCATTGAATTTTTATTTAAATCCCTAAATCAGGAAATAACTGCTTTGTTGTTCAATGATTCCTACTGATATAAAAACATTTTCAAATTTTTTAGGTATGTAATTTTTTTTTATTGATAATAAATTTAAAACTCATATCCAACAAATTGCATAGAATTTTATTCAGAATTATATACAAAATGAGAAATGTTTCGCCAGATATAAAACTAGTTAAATTTCACGTTTTTTTAAGCAGTTCTCACACTGCAGAGTTTTTAATACTGTAACATCTATGGCTTTATTGTTCCTAAAATTCCATTTATCTGTTCAAATCTTCAATATTCAAACAAATTTTGTATGAAAAATGGCCCGTTAAATATAAATAAATATATACGCATGTGTGAGTGTGTGCAAGTTATAGTCAAAATAAATAGAATTTAAGGTTATGTTTTTTTTTTTTAAATTTAATTTCTTTTTAGGGAAAACTATTCAGTAATTTGTCGGAAGGAAATGTGCTTAAATTTAAAATTTATTATTTCAAGAATACTTTTGAAAATACTTTTGTGAGATATGTGAAATACAAAATAAAGAGCATAGTTAAATTTTTACGAAGAACGAGGTATATAAAACTTCTCATTAATTCAAAAATTTCTCTTTATTTTGGGTATTTCAACATTCATAGTATTTTTTTTCAGTCTTGTATACTCAAACATTTAAAGGTTATATTAATGGTCCTGGTGGCTTTCAGTTAACTGGAGCTTTTTTTAAAAATAAATGTTTACATAATTTTTTCATATTTTCCTTCATTTGCATATCCTGTTTTTCAGCCAGGTATATCAATATTTGTTTTTCGGGCATTCTGCAAAATCAAAACTTCCACAAATGTTTCTTATATAAAATAAATTAATAAATTGTACATCATTCATACTATTTTTTCTTAAAGTTCGCTTTTCTCTACTTTGTTTAAGTTATAAATATGGTTTTCAAAAAGATTTCAAATATATCTGTTTCTCGGACTATAATAATTTTTAAAAGCTCATTATATCATTATTATATATGGATGCTTATTAATTAAAATTATAATAATATATTAATTTGAAATTATTACTCAAATGGATATTATATAAAAAGTGATTTTTTTATGTATTTTGAGAGTTTTATAGGTTTTTTTTAGAATTGAAATATTATCATTAGTTATATATAGAAAATTCTCCCTGGATTAAGGAAATTCATCTCAAGAAAGTTTGTAAACATCATTCTGAAAAATCCATCAAGAACCTAAATCTGTAGCATATGCAAAGTTTCTGAGAACTTTTCTATCGTCTATATCAAAATAGGAAGGAAGATGCAAATTTCTCTTTGAAACCTATTATTGACAAACTTACAAAACCTGTTGCGAAACTAGGAGACTTCGAAAGAAAAAACATTTATGATCAGTGTGTTTGGTGCAGTTTCGATCTAGAAAATCACTTAAGAAAAGTGACAGATGTTCGAGCTGTCAACTTAGACCTTTATTGTCAACAGTTTGGGCGAAGTGTACCTCTTAACAGAAAAGTTTTTTCTCTGATCAATAGAAGCAGAATTTTTCAGTAAAATACCTCGCGACCTATATTGGTATAGTAAAATGAAAATAAAATATTTCTATTCAATCCAAGATGGTTCTACGTTGTGGATGATTCAGTGATTGTAATTTTAACACAAACAAACTTTCTTAGCCTACAAATTTATCATCAAACTTTATTCTACGAAAGATTTAAGTTTGAAAAAAAAAAAAATTTTATTCTCAAATTACGCAAATATTAGTTTAATATTGTTCAGATGTAATAGTGCATATTTCTAAAATGTATATAAAAGAAAAACATTATATGTAAGTCCTTATTTCTTAATAACAGATTATTTATTTAGATCATATTTTAAAATACGCAATTTATTTTATGTTCAATGTTTCAAGGGAAAACGTTAAAAATTTAATTCGATTTAAGTCTGTATTTCTGCTCCATGTTTTCTCACAGATTTTGATAGGAAAAGAACTGTTTTTTCAAATCATGAGATCTTTGGTATCAGAGTTGGCTCGTTTCCTGGTTTAGTGAACCATGCGTTCGAGTCCTTGTGCATCTAAAGACTCGCCTTGTATGAAAGTTTATGCATATAAAATATATTTAAATTCAAAGTCATCGTGTTGTTTTAAATGTTTTGAGAATTAGTATGCTAGTTCATATTTCACACTCATCATTTTACCGCGATTCAAAATTACAAAATTGGTCTGCAAAAGACCTCGTGTGGCTTAGAAATATGACGTTAGTAAAAATATGCCCGGTTGTTAAGTCAGAAAAACACAATTCATACTGAATCAATGCAAAAACAATTCATGGTATTTTTAATTTTTAAAAAATAACTTTAAACTTATATTTGTACCTAATAAGTATATGATATACAAACATATTAATCATTTTCTTGTTTAAAATATTATATATATATATGATTATTAAATTATATTTTTCAGATTTAAAAGAGAATGGAAAAATGGAAATGGTAAATGAAAGTTTTTATTAATAAGTAGTCGGTTATAACTATAATCCACATTTAATCTAACATGTGAGCGATAATTTCAAGTTAGATTCACAACATGCTACACACATATATATATGGATATGTGCGTGTGTGTGAAAAATAACATCTGCTTAAAATTTTAATCTATGATATTTTTTGTATAAATCATAACTATAAATACTTTTTTTAACCGTGTTTTATTTCATTTAACATTAAAACACTAAAACATATATTTTTATAGATTTATTAGGGATTCCACTTTAAAGGGATTGTGAACCAGGGGTATTCAACCTTTTTTCTGCCGGGACTCATACATATGTTAGCGATTTCACGCTGACCGCATGCATATAATGACTATTTCACGCGGGCCGTCTTTTAAAGGAGGTAGGAGGAGAATTAATGGAGGAGGTAGGAGGAGAAAAACGTTTTAAGACCAAGAAAACTTAGAAATTTTAAGCCAAAATATTAAAACTCATATTTTGCCTTTTTTAATTATTATTTTCTTTTTATTTTTGTCAGTAAATTTTTCTAAATTGGAAGCATTTAAAAATCATTTTTTTTACAACTTCTGCATCAGTAAAAGGTTTTATACGATTACTAATGATGTAATAAATTTCATAGGGTATCTTGGTTACATCTGTGACATTATCACTGTCGAAACACTTTTTTGTTATTGGAAAGATTATTCAAGAAAGCCGATTTAAGTGTCAATGGATGATTCATGTTTATTGGTATTTTTTAAAAATACTTTCGTGACAAAAATCAAACAATTACTGAACCATTCTTGTTTTCACCAAAAATAGTCAACTTCTTAATCGTCTTGAAACAATGATTTCTATTTTATTCGAATATTTTTTGCTTGCAAGATATGAAAGATAATTAAAAATTAATTTCACTCATAAAATGGTCGCTACTCCCCTGTTGTCCATTATCCTAACCAGAAAAAAAAATATATCAATTCGCACCTGTACTACTTCAACAGCAAAAACCAAAAATTATATATTTTCCTTTTTAAAGAATTTCCCACCAAATTTTCATAAATAAATGAATTTCTTAGAGCAATGGACCATGGCCGGGACACTTAAAAAGGCTCGGTGGGCCGCAGGTTCAGTATCGCTGGATTAGACCTCGAATTTTTTAACACATTTACTGTCGATCCCTAGTAAAAGTATATCTAATAACCTACATGCGCTTTACTAAGCAGTGGCAACTTTCCTTAATATACTGACGTAATTTCTAAAAATAACTACTAATTCACTTCACTTGAACACGTGATTAGAGTTTTTATATTACTTTTTTCCTGCTTTTCCTTGGATATTTAAATCCAGAAAACGAATAATTGCCTCACTTTTTCTTTGATAATTTAACGCAAAACTTGTACAGTTAAATTAAAAGATGATTTGAAGATTATATCCCAATTTTCAGTTGCCACGACTAAAATTCACAAAATTAATATCATCTCATCGATTTATTACCTAAATATGCATGTACCATATTTACTCGAATCTAAGTCGCGATATTTTTTTCAATGTTAATGTTCTTGGTGCGGCTTAGAATCGAAGGGAAAAAATTCGTTGAATGGCGCAATTGGAGTAATTACAGGTCCATGTATGTATTTAAAAGTTTATAATACTGGTAAAATAACTAATTATCCACTTCTTATTGTGTTTCGTATTTTAAATTTATTTTAATTTCTTAAATTTTGGTATCGATATAAACCATTTTACACTATTTTTCATTTTTCACAAAGCTGAGAATTGGAGGTGCGGCTAGGATTAGAATAAATACGGTATATGTATACACACATATAGGGAAGAGAGAAAGCTTGGATATTAATATTTAGGAAAATTAGAAAACGAGAAAGAATCACGCAGTAAAGTATACAAATTTTCCAAATTATTTGATTACATTATACAAGATTGATCCAGCTGAAAATATCCTATTAAAAAAATAAATATCCTAAGAATACACATAGTTTTTCAATAGTTGGTGAAACTTCAGATTATTTTAGAATGGAATAATAAAACAAGTGCACAATGAATAAGTTAACTGTTCTGAATTGAAATGAATTTCTCTTTTTAAATTCTTTTTGCAGTACTTTAAAGAAAACTTCATTGAGTTACAAAGAGAAATGTTTGGAAGCAGTGCATCGGCAAGAAGTTTCTTGTTCCTAAATTTAGATATCCTTTCCAATTTCATATTAAATAAACCAAATCAAGAAAAATATAACATTCAACATGAAATTGAAAGCATAATTTCAAGTCATGGAACTTAGGAACATAACCTCAAACCAATTTTCTAAAAATAACGAAATGATCAAGGGAAAATTAACTCTACATTCCATCAAAATGAGAACCAAACACACAACCGGAGATAATAAAGCAAAAGTGACTCTATATATAAGTTAGGTCATTTCTGTCGTTAAGTAGGGCGACCAGGCGTGTACAAATCGATTAGGCGATATAAGCTCTTTCATCGATTCATAATCGAATATTTTCTAGGAATGAACCAGAGCAGAGAAGTTGGCAATAACGGGTTTTCCCCTTCCCCCAGTGTTTTCTATTAAAGATCTGCTCATAGCATTCGGCAAGAAAACGAAGAATGGTACTATTTCTTTTGACGTAGTTCGATGAAGGGAGGGCTAAAAGTTATTACGCTTAAATGGTTACGATTTTGAGGACAAGGATGTTACAAAAATACTCATGGAACTGTTTGTTGGAAGTGCAAGAGCTTAGAAAGTTACATTTTTTCCCCATTTATAGGCATTTCTTTCGGTTGAGTGATGATTTCCTCTTTATTTTTAGAGATTTATGGAGAAAGAAACTCTAACACGTTCTGGTCGTAAAATGTTTTTTTATGCTCAACGGCAATGGAATAAAAAGAAGATTCACACAGAACAAAGCATTAACACTTTTACTGTCACTTTAGAATGTTTTAAACTACTACTAGTATTTTGTTGCAGCCGTTTTTATTTTTATATAATATGTAAAGTATATATATGTTGTCATTAAAGTGTTAATCCGTTATTCATAGAATAACTTAGGTATTTCATGAAATAACGAGACAAATAAGTTAAAGTATATAAATTATTGAATTCTACGATTTAACTAGGTATTCTATAGGATAACGATTACTTGATCGTTAAAGTATGAAAAACAACACTCGAACTCGAAAGTTCTTTGAATTGATTCTCACTGTTTTTAGTCAGTTTAGAACCGCTTATAGCTGCTTTTCAATGACGTGTGTGTACAATTAAACGTAGAATTAAGATGGTATACTTGCGTTAACGTTTTGCATTTTGGATTATTAACAAATATTTTTGCACCCTGTTTTCAAAAATGCCTTTTGTAGGAATCGGAGACGAACCTATAAATAAGAAAGATTTAATGCAAGAGAGATTTGCATCTTAATTTAATTAGAATGGATCAAAGGAAATCTGTGATGCACTTACACATGCAAAATTATAAACTTTGATAGCAGAAGTAAAAAAGTGCTAAATCAGCACAGAATAAAGTACAATGTGACTATTAGTTGCTCCAGCATTATAATATCCTTGAAGTTCAAGGAGTAGAAAAGTTAATTGTACCCGTAACAAATGCAAAACATATTCTTTTTTTTTTCTTTCTTTTAAAATAGTGTTAGCAATATGAGCAGTAATAAATTATATCTCGTCTGTTTTTCCTTATAATTTATCAATTAATCATCCACAATAGGGATAAAATATATTTTTCGAGAGATTTTAGCTATTTATGATCAACAATTTATAAAATAATTTTGAAATTGTTTACTTTTTTCACTTTAACGGTCTGTCATTAGTTATTCATAAAATAACTAGGTGGAGTATGAAATTTTTCATCTATCATATACTTTAACTTACTTGTCTAGTTGTTTTATGAAATACCTAGATATTCTATGAAATAACTGACTATAGCGGTAACATGTGTATGTATATATATATATATTATATATTCACATTTTGCTTATTGAAACTATTTGTTTGGCGGCTAAAATGCGTTTCTAATTCTTTTGTCCGACATCATACTTCCTAACAAGACAAAATGCTATACCTTGGAAACCTTGATAACTTTAGCTATCGCAATCCAATTTCATTATTTCTTGAATAACACATCATGCACATATTCCATATGATAATTATGGAAATTTCTTTAATCTATAGATAATATACAGTAAGAATAACAATACGTTCAAAAAATATATGTTGAAATGAATAACACGCTCATCTAAAATGAACTTGAAACAAATCATGCATAATTAAGAATTTTAAATCAAGCAAATGTGTAATAGGATGGGGTTCAAAAATTTTTTTTTCCAGAATTTAAAAATGTACCAACGAGGAAAAGATGTCTTCTGGTATATTGATAAAGATAAAAATATTTTTTTTTCTTTTATGTTAGGCACTGTCACAAGGGAAAGGAAATTTAGGTATTTTCTTTTTTTTTAATGGTGAAAAAAGTCAAAGTAACCTTTATTAAAGAAAAAAAATAATGTAGCGCTTTTAACGTTAATGACACTTACTAAATAAATATAAGAAAAAAACACCAAGCACCTATAACAGCTTCTAAAGTATTAAATTTTTAAAAAGCCTACTGTCGCAGTGCATTATAAACCTACTGAGTATATAATTGCAGTGCACTATACACAAAGGACGACGTAAAGTTTAGATCGGACAGTACTAAGACAATGAGGGAGGGCGAGTTAAATTAACGTCGCCCTTTTAAGCCGTAAGAAGGCTTTTGGGGAGGTCCTCGTAATTTTGAGATATGTTCAAGTGACAAGAACAGCACCTGAGCTGGCAACCCCTCTCCCAACATCTAAACCACACCAACGAGAAGACGTTTTGCGCCTTGACGAGTTTAACGTGCAACTCCCCTTGTACAGGAAGAGAGAGAGAGAGATAATTTTGTTTGTGGAATGTTGGATTAGTACATTGTACGACTCACTACTTATTTATCAACAATCACTTATCAACAATCACAAGTCTGAAATCCTTTAACTAATTTTTTTCTATTAAATTTCTTATAAGATTTGAAATTATTTTTTTGCCTTATTTCCTAACCATATAGAACATTTTTTCAATTCTTACTATATATATATATATAGTATCTCCCTATATATATATATATTTAGTTATCTATCTAAAATTTAAACAAGACATATATATATATATATCTTCTTTCTTCTTTAGCACGACAGCCCGGGGTGGGCCAAGGCTTTCCTCAGAACATCCCACCATCTTGTCCTCCGGGAGGCGACAGTTCTCCAATTGGTCACTTTCAGCACTTTAAAATCTTCTTCCACACAATCAGTCCATCTCAGCTTGGGTCTCCCTCTGGGTCTGTTCGAGATGGGTTTATAATTAAAGATTCTTGATGTCATAGATGAGGGATCCATTCGACAGACATGTCCCGTAAATCTCAAGCGGCATATTTTGATGTAGTTGACGATGTCAGCTTCCCCTTAAAGAATTTGTTGAGTTCAAAGTTGTACCTGTGTCTCAAAATTCCGTTATCATTCACAGCCCCAAAGATCTTCCTCGGGACTTTCCTTTCAAAAATAACAAGTTGATTTGTCTGGGTCTTTGTTAGAGTCCATGTTTCACATCCATAGGTGAGAACAGGTCTTATAATAGTTTTATACAAAATAATATTTGTAGATCTTTTTATCAATTTCGATTTTAAAAAAGTTCCAAGGCCATAAAGGCAGCGATTAGCAGCAAGAATTCTTCTTTTTAGTTTAAAGCTTATGTCATCACAAGAATTAACATTGGAACCCAGATATGTAAAACTGTCAACCAGTTCGACTTTAAGATTTCCAACTTGAAGGGCCACAGGGCTCACTGCTTTTGTCACATGCATGTATTTAGTTTTATATGCATTAATATTAAGATGCTTTTTTCAGCAGATGCTTTGAGAGCGCTGAATGCTTCCATTAAGGCACTTTTTGTTCTTGCGATTATGACTATATCGTCAGCATAGGCTAGAATTTGTACAGATTTGGTGAAGATAGTGGCCATCGTGTTGATACTAGAGTCACGAATGGCCCACTCAAGAGCTAAGTTAAACAAAAGACAGGCGAGTGCAATCTCCCTGTCTTACTCCATGTTCAATTTCAAAGTAATTCGTGATATTGCCTGACAGCTTTATGCAGGAAAGGGTGCGAGTCAAAGTTGATTTTATAAGCTGTAAGTATTTATTTGGAATCCCTAGATCTTGAAGAGCTTTAAGCAAGAAATCCCGATCAACACTGTCATATGCGGATTTAATATCAATAAATAAGTAGTGAAGATCGATATTGAACTCTCTTGCTTTTTCCATTATTTGTCGCAGATTAAAGATTTGTTCGCAGGTGGACTTCCCCTTTCTGAACCCGCACTGATATCCTCCCACTATACTTTCTACCCAGGGAGAAATTCGGTTAAAGAGGATTACCGAGAAGATTTTATAGATGCAGTTCAGAAGGGTAATACCTCGGTAGTTACCACAGTTTGTGGGATCTCCCTTTTTGTAGATTGGACAGATGATTCCAAGGGTCCAATATGGGGGCAGAACTTCGTCATTCCAGATAGAGATAATAATTTTATGAACTTGTTCTGTTAGCAGTCTTCCTCCATGATTGTAAAGCTCAGCCGGGATTATATCAGGTCCAGACGCCTTGTTGGACTTTAACGTCTTGAGAGCCAGTTCAACTTCATGGCAATCCGGTGGAGGTATCTGAATATCTTGATAGCTTTGATGGGGGACAAAAACTGCATTGTTAGTGTGTGCAGCGTTTAATAGGTCAGATAAATATTCCACCCATCTCTGAGATATTTCAGTTCGGTTGCTAAGGATTTCACCATCACTATTTCGGCAGATTGTGACTCTGGATTTGAAGTCTTTTCGACTATTGTTGATTATCTTATAGAAAGCTCTGCTTTCATTGTTACTTTTTAGATGCTCAGCATCCTTAAGAAGCTCTTCATAGAATAGTCACTTTTTCGCTTTGTGAATCCTCTTTTCATTTCTCCTGGCGGTTTTATAGTCTTTTTCTGAACTTCTGGTGAATCTCTTTTGGTGCATATCTCGATAAGCTTTATTTTTAAGATCCGTTACTGCCTTGCACTCATCATCAAACCAGTCTTTTTTTTTTCTTTGTTCTTTTCTATTTTTCCCAGAACCTGTTCAGCAGTTGCTAGGATAGCTTTTTTAACCAGTAACCATTGATCTTCAATACCGGTGGGGCCAATTCACTATCCTGAAGTTTGCAATTTAACATTTCTACAAATTCATTCCTAATCTTCAGATCGTTAAGCTTGGAGCAAATAAACCTACCTTCACTTTTTCTATGTTTGTACTTGAATGTTGAAATTTTCGCTCTTATTTTAATCACAACTAAATAGTAGTCAGAATCGATATTGGCACCACTGAAAGACCTAACATCCAAAAGGCTAGAGAAGTGCCGGGCGCCAATCAGCACGTGGTCTATCTGATTAAAAGTAGAGCCATCAGGTGATCTCCATGTCCTTTTGTGTATGTTTTTATGTTGGAACATGGTACTTCTGACAACCATATCATGTTCAGCTGTAAAATCAACAAGCCTGATTCCGTTTTCATTAGAAATTCCGTGTAGGCTATGATATCCAATGATAGGTCGGAAAAAATCTTCCTTTCCAACTTTGGTGTTAAAATCCCCCAATACAAGCTTAATGTCACCTTGGGGGCATTCACAACATAGTGCATCTAATTCACTATAGAAAAGATCTTTAATTTCATCACTCTTTTCCTCTGTTGGTGCGTGAGCACATATAATGCTGTAGTTTTGAAACACACCTTTAATTCTAATTCTGCACATTCTGCTTTTTTTTTTCTTGAAATCTAAAACAAGGTGCTTAATTCTTTTGTTTACAATAAATCCTGTACCAAAAACATGTTTTTTGGGATCACAGCTGTAAAACACAGTATAGTTTTTATTCTCCAGAACTCTCTCTCCAATCCAGCGCACCTCCTGAATGGCAAGGAGGTCAAGGCGGTATAGATTCATCTGTTCAATAAGCACTTGGAGGGCCTTACTTCGAAACAGAGAAAGAACGTTCCAGCATCCAAATCTCATATCCTTTAGATATTTTCCAGGTCTTCTCCGAGAAAGCAGTCCGGCTTTATGTTCCTTTGGTTTCGTAACGGTGGGATTTTTTACGGGGTGGAGTTGTCAGCCCCACGCCCAACCCCCAACCTGGAGGGCCAGTCCCCTGATATAATCCCCAGGGGCAGGGTACCCGGCTATACCCCCGGACACTAGGTACCCATTTTAGTCGCCTTCTACGACACGCATGGGCTACGTTGGGACTAAATTCTAACCCCCCGGACACCACACGGGGCATATATATATTCTAGCTTTCATGGCCCGGCGTTGCACGGGCTTATACCGAGGGTATAACTTAATCCCCATGTTAATTTCCTCCTTTTATTCTAACGCCAACACTTTTGTGGGGTTTGACGCGTATGATGTGAGTGCGTGTCATGGCTTTGTTGCTTAAAATTTTCCCTTCTCTTCACAAATTCTCGATCCTAGTACCACTGAAGACCCACCGTGTAGGGGAAGGATGCACGTAAAATAAATCGAGAGCTCAAACGTCCTCCCATTGGTGTGGTGTGGTAGTTAGGAGAGGGGGTGCCAGCTCAGGTGTCGTCCGCGTCACTTGACCATGGTTCAAAATTACGCGGACCGTCCCTAAAAGGCCTCGTGTTGCTGAACAGTGGGACGTTAATATACACTCAACTTCACAAATTCAGCACTTCCAATATTATTTTCATAAATTACTTTGATTTCTTTGTTTCTTTCCTCTCCGCTTAGCCCGACGTTGCACGGGCTTTTACCGAGTGAATAACTTCACCCTCATGGAAATTTCGTGTTTCCCTCAGGCCGATAGCACTTGTGTGTGTGTGTGTGCGTGCGATGTGAGTGATTTCTTTAACAATCTCATAAAAACTCCCTTTTTCGAAATTTGTTCTTGCGTTGGTGTGGTGTGGTAATTATTAAAGACGGGTGAAAGCTCATGTGTCGTCCTCGTCACTTGAGCATGGTTGAAAATTTCGAGGTCCATCACCAAAAACCCTTGAATAGGCAAACAGTGCGAATTTAAAAATCACCCACTCACTTTCCAATTCTTTCCTTTTCCTAAGTGAATAATTTCATCCCCATGGAAATTTCGTGTTTCCCTCAGGCCGATAGCAGTTGTGTGTGTGTGTGTATGCGCGCGATGTGAGTGATTTCTTTAACTATGTCATAAAAACTCCCTTTTTCGAAATTTGTTCTTGCGTTGGTGTGGTGTGGTAATTCTTAAAGATGGGTGAAAGCTCAGGTGTCGTCCTCGTCACTTGAGAATGGTTGAAAATTTCGAGGTCCTTCACCAAAAATTTTCGAATAGGCAAACAGGGTGAATTTTAAAATCACCCACTCACTTTCCAATTCTTTCGTTGCAATTTTTTATTTCCCGGAAACGAAAATGTAGTTTTTTTTAAAAATAGTTGTATGCTGAAAAAAAGACAGAAAGTATAAATTTTTCAAATTACAAAATTTCACTACTATTTTAATTCTTGGAGTAAAATTGTGAGGATTTTTTGAAATATTCGACTCTGGGAAAAAAGTTTCATGCAATTACCTTTATAAAAGAAGAAATTATTAAATGATTGATTTAAGTATTTTGAGTGTTTTATTAAAATTTGTTCAAAAAAGTTTTTGGCTTTTTTTTAAAAATCACTGATTCTAAAAGTTTTAAATTGAAAATTTCGAAGTCCGTCGCCAAAAAACTCTGGAGTAGGTGAACAGTGCGACTTTTTAAAAATCCCTCACATTTCAATTCTTTCGTTGCAATTTTTTAGGCCCCGGAAACGAAATGTAGCTTTTTTAAAAATAGTTGCATGTTGAAAAAAGACAGAGAAGTAGAAATTTTTAAAATTACAAAATTTCACTACTATTTTAAATCTTGAAGTAAAATTGTGAGGATTTTTTGAAATGTTCGACACACGGAAAAATAGTTTCATGCAATTATCTTTACGAATGAAGAATTTATTAAATGATTGATTTAAGTATTTTGAGTGTTTTATTAAAATTAGTTCAAATTAGTTTTCGGCTTTTTATTTTTTAAATTACTGATTCTGAAAGCTTTAAAAATCATTTTTATATAAATGCAACGATATTGATTCATATGAGAAAAAATCATAAAATATGCAAAACAGCATTGATTTGTAAAAAAAAAAGTTGTTTTTTTTCTATAAAATTCTTTAAAGAAAGATAGTTTTTTCCCGGAAACGAAACTGTCACATTTTTAAAAATAGTTGTATGCTGAAAAAAGAACAGAAAGTATAAATTTTTCAAATAACAAAATTTCACTACTATTTTAATTCTTGAAGTAAAATTGTGAGAATTTTTTGAAATATTCGACACGGGGGGAAAAAAGTTTCATGCAATTACGCATTATTTTAAAGTAAACTATAAGTTTTATGAAAGAGAACAAAAATTTCGATACTGATAAATATTTTAAATGAATCTCAGAAATGCATTGAATGCATGTTAATTTAAAAAAAATATATTAATTTAAATCCATTATCAATAAATACTAATAAAAAAAAATTCTACAGATAGCTCTTGAAACGTTTGGAGATGTTTGATTAGACATATATAAGTGTTAAAAATCCACTTTTGGGGGAAAACCTAGTTATATGCTAACATTCACTGAAAAAAACATTCAAAAAGAAAATAATACTATTTGATAAAAACATTTAATTTTTTAAATTTTAATTTTATAATTTTTCATTCCACTCTGTGTTAAAATTATTTAAACACGTATCTGCGAAAAAAATTATATTATACAAAACTAACTTATTTCTCAGAAAAACATAAGTTTACGAAAATCCCAATTTTTTTTTTTTTAAATCCGTAATTTTGAAGCAATTTTTTCAATCTTCGTATATGTTACGGATAATATTACTGTACACAAGGAAAAAGATTTTGTGAGATTATCTTCATAAATGACGAAGTTATTCAATGTGAAGTAAAAATTAAGACTACTTTTTAAAAATTCTTTAAAAAAAAAGTTTTGGGAATTTTATTTTTTAAATGAATGGATCTAAAAGAGAAAGGCTTGAAGTTAATTAGTGTAGAATATCGATTTAATAACACGAAAAGTAATTCATACCCAACGATTTAGAAATAATTTTCATAAAAACGCATCAGTTTTAACACTATTTTAAAAAATTCGAAAAAAATAGAAAATATCGTTATTTTACAAAACGATTATACCGTGTCGTGGCGAAATAAATGATCTTTCCGATTCTGTAATTATTTTTTGTCTAATTTCGACACCGAAAGTTAGATGACAATTTTAATATGGTGGAAAACGTAAGATTACCGCTCGGCCGAAACGGAAGGGAAGTTCCGCCAAGTAAGCAACCGGCAGGAGTAAAACAATTAGGCGTTTTAAGGTTTCTAATTAATATCTTTTTAACTAATTACAATATCGGAATATAAATGGGCAATACGGCTTTCCCGGAAAATTCCTGATCTTTTGGTACCTTCCGCGACTTTCTGCGTGGTGCGGTTCGTGAGAAGATAGACGCACATACATAGATAGATACGTTTATTTACCTTCGAATTTTAATAGTGTAAGATATCTTGTTTAAATTTTCAATCGTTAATAAAACACTTTTTCTACTCATCCATTCAAGCTCAAATACATTTTTTAAAATATTTATAGTGGATGACACTTGATATTAATACTAATTAAATTTAAAAAATGAATAAAAAGTAACAAACAAAAATAATAATCCGATTGCATATATAGAAAGTAAACTCTATCGTTGTGTCCATGTAGCTCAATGGATAGTGCGTTGGATTTCTAATCCAAAGGGCCGTGTGTTCGAATCCCTCCTGGGTTGACCTAATTGCTGAGAATGTGATTTATTTTTTACTATACTATTTTATAATTAAATTTAATTAATGAATAAATAGTAACAAAAAATTGTCCAACACCATATGTATAAAGGAAAATCGCTTTCAGTCATAAGTATATACATATATATATAAATTGTAAATATTTAATAAAAAGTAAATTTAAAAAAAAATTCTTTGTTGACCTAAGTAGGAATTGACTTGATTTTTTTTTTAAAACTTCCTCATATATAGGTTACGAAATTAAAAAAAAAAATCCATTCAGTCTAATGTATAAGTTTATTTATAAGTCTGCCAAAAACTACAATACGAAAGAAAAAGAAATGATGAGAGAAAACAAAAATAGAAAGAATATCTGTGATGCTGCATATCTGAGCTTTATAATATGATTATTATTAATAGTAAATAAGAAATTTAGTAATAAATCACTCCAATAAAACAAATTATATCTGAGCAAAGAGTCACAACCCGATAGCCAAAACATCTAATTATAAGCTGCACCCAACATGTGTTTATAAAATCTACCTAAGTTAACCGGATATGTACTTTAAAACACAAAGTGCAGAAATACTGAACACCAACCAACCCGAACTAATCGTTCAGTTCCAGAATTAAAAACAACCATCTTCGGTGAAACAGACATCTGACGGTCAAAGGGCAGGTTATAGGTCAGTACGAGTTCTTCCTCTACATAATATTACACCTCAACCCGCTAGGTTGCTGGGGGAGAGGAGGAATGGGGGACAGTTTAGCAAGAGTCTGCTTTTGCTTACCAGTGATTTAGTCACGATTTTGCGGTCCATTGAAGATGCTGCAAGATTACGGTCATACAGGTATGTGATTTTTAGGTGGCTTTCTGAATGTAGTTTAGTTATGACAAATTTGGGGACATGAAATTCTTCCAAATTTTATTTATGGCACGTACTTATCTATTAGTGTAATGCAACTGTGAAGGGCATGCTATTTTTTATGTCATTGAAATGTCATTCATGCAATAAAAGGAAGTTGTTGTTTTGGAATACAAAGCACACGCGCACATCAGAGTTCAAGATAAGTCGCGTTTGAGAAAGGTATTATTCATTATGTATAAAATATATTGCGCATGATGCGAGTTCAGAAAAATATAAAGAAACATTTATTATTTTTATTATCAATTTAGAGAAAAGCATACTTTATTTTCTACTCCATGGAATTTTTTTTATCGATATTAACTACGTTAAGATATTGCTTACTGTTAATTAGATCGCTAGTTCTTCCTAATATCGAGGAGAACAAAAGGTAATATTCCTTCTATTATTATTTTTCTACTGAAAAAATATATTTATTTTCCATAAATATAAATAAAATTAATGCTTGGTAGTTACTAGAAGAAATTATTTGAATAGTTTACATATCCAAATGTAATTTATGAAAGTTATAATAGCCCTTAATAAATAAAATATTAAATTATATTTTATGCGGAATTCTAATTATCGTAAATCATGCCCAATTTTTATAATTTACTTTGATAAATGCTCGAATTATTATTAGTTAAAAACAATGCTGCTTTATTTGTGTATTATTATAACTAAAAATAAGTACACGACATTTCGAAAATTTTGATTTAAATTTTTTAATTTGATTTCTTCTTTCGGTATTTAATTTTAAACAATTTAAGATTAAGTTCAGTATTTAAGGTGATTTCTGAAGAATTTACTTAAATAAGAAATAAAAATTTTAAGAAGAGGCTTTCTTACATGTAAAAGTAAATGAAAGTTTAGTTATATGTTTATAGTTTTCTTCAAACCTTTAGTTTCACAAAAATATTTCTCACAAAGAAATAACCTCTCGAACAAATTTAGTTTAAGTTGATTATTGAGAAGCATTACATACATTATTTTTACTGAATGAATAAAGAGTTAACGATTCAATTGATTATTTAACAACAAATCTAAAAGTTTAAAATATGATTTCTTCAGAAGGAAATTAAAAATAAGAGCTCACATAAAATTTCGTAACTATACAATTATTTTAAAAAAAATTAAACATGTGAAAAAAATTATATCAAACATCCAAGTTTGGAACTATTTTAAATAAATCAGTAGGAATTTCGGATTTTTGTAGTATTTAAAATCTTAATAGATGATTTGTAAATTTTACAACAAAATTCTACTTTAAAGCGCAGATTATAATTAAAATAAAACAAGTTTAGTGTTTAAACAAAGTATAAGGGATTAAGCAAATTATTAAAAAAAATGTCATTCTGGCATGTTTTAATTCATTACTTACTGTAGTATACTCATTTTTTCAAAAAATATTTTTTGGAGACAGAAATATTTAAAAAAATATTTTTTTCACATTATGTTATTTTATTGATTTTGAAAAAAAAATTCTGTTTAAATAAACCGTTTTTTTTTATATATAATTTAAATTAAAAAAAAAATTTGAATTTTTCGAAAACTTTTACGAAGACACATTTACTTTTTGTTATATTTCAAGATTTTTCGTTTCTTGAGTCATTAATTGCACAAATAACAACGGAAAAGAAACTGAATTTTGGTTGAGTTTTAAAAATTATTTTGTAAATCCCCACCCCCTAAAACAAGAATCCCATCTTTTGTATAAAAAACACGTTTACAAAAAAAATTCTAGAACTGAGTCCATATTAACTTTTATATTACATTTATATGAGTTTATTTACAAAGCATTTCAAAATTCTATCTTGGAGCCGTAGGAAATAGAAAATACTTAAATCGACCAAAATATAAAAATGTAAGAAAAACTCATTAAAGCATTGTAAAAGCGTAAGATTTCAGATTGAAATCACTCAGTAAACTTGAGATATCTCCAAAACTAATTAGATTTCAGACCTAGAATTTGGAACTAAGCTTTCTCCTATATGGCGGGAAAGGCTTTTTAGAAAGGTATTTTGTAAGGGGCTGTAAACTTTTTTTTCTTTTAAATCTTTGAGAGGCTCCTTTTTACTAAGGTACTTATTAAGACAATACATTAATTTCAATATTTCAATCACATCGTTGTTGGTAGCTTTTAGAAAAATCAATAGCTGTTATAAAAATGTATGGTTGTTTGTGCAAATACCGTGTATGTACGAATATGCACGTGGTGTTAAATTAAAGGAAAGTGGAACGTGAACGTAACTCATATAATACACATGCTGCTTAATGATAAAAATTGCATCCATTTATTTTCTATCAATTTTTAATTCAGTTAACACAATGGAAGCAGATTTAAATTAATGTTTAATAATTTTAAGCCGCGACAACTGTGTCATATATATATATATATATATCTTTATAAAACTTATATATTTTTATATACTAACAAATTTTTCATTTTAAATATATATTTTTGAAAGCATATTATGTCTTTCTTGAATCATTCAAAGTCCTGTATTGCAATTAAGCGGCTTCCGACTATTTCTGTAAAATTTAGGGTTACGTTGTTATATTAGCATCGTTTTGGGTTACATATTACTGCAATGCTTTCCACTTCTTTTCAAACGTTCTCGATGAGGCACATCTTTGGAATTTTCAATAATTACTGTAGGATTAAAAATTTTCTAAAATGTTTTATTTATAATTATCTATGCTCCAGTAATTATCTGGCCTCTTCAAACAGTTATAAATTTTACCACTTAAGGGTAAAAATTAGTTTATCTGGAGATAAGCTATGTAATCTGCACTTTAACTAGGGTAATCTATTAATATGCGGAAAGCTGTTTCATTTCTCAAATTACCTAGATAACCAGGCAATTCCCTACTAGACACTAGTTATAGTGAAAATAAAGTATTTGATAGAACAACAGCAATGATTCCGTACACTTAAATTAAATGTTTACTTATTTTTTATAAGTAAAGAGTCAAGTTAATACAAAGTAACAATCAACACATTAGATGATAAAATCAATAATCAATCAACTGTAAAACTATAATGCAAAGAATCAAACGGTTTAATATATTATTACAGTTAAGGAAATTAATTTTCGAGGCATATGATAAAATTTTTCTTGTGTGTAGCTATGTACTTTGGTATGAGGTATGGTTTATTGTGTATGTACAGCTATGTACTTTGGTATGAGGTAAGATTTTGGTATGTGCAGCTATTGTGGCACAAATAATATTAAGGCACCTGCAAGGTCAAATTTTGGTTCACAAGCTGCATCTTACAAAGGTGCTGTAAGATAAAGCTGTATCATACTTGGTGTCAGTCAGGCCATGGTCGCTTAGAACTTGCCCCCTTCCTGCTGTGGAGGTGTGTATTGCCATGCTACTGTACAACTATACATTGTAATATTAGAAATTTAAACAATTAATTTGTTTCTGGAATATACTGGTCTTTGTTTATAAATTTATTTAAAAATAATTCAAGGAATTATTTATCAAATAATTTTATTGTCGCTATCACTCTGTCTTTAAATGTAAAAGATAAATTATTTTGGGATGAGTCAACGTTCAATCAAAATTCGTAACAGAAAGAAAAGGTGAGAAATAAACTTTTGAACTTTAACGATAAGGAAACCGCTGAGTAAGATTACCTAGTTAAAATGAGGAAAACGCTTGATTCCGCATTTCAGCGTGGAAAATCAGTTAATCCAGGTTATTATTTTCGAACTTAATGGCAATATTACTACTAATCCTTGAGTTCTGACTCTCTAGAAACATTTCGTAAATTGTCAAATAAAGCATTATAGCTACACCCAGATGATGGAGGAAAATTTTTTTTCTCCACTTTTAATTTTTCCAATCAATTTTCACGAAAAGTTTGTTTTTCAAATAGTTTCCCATAAACATTTATGCAATCCATTTTGCATGAATTACGTGTAAACTTCAAATCAAAATAATCAATACGTGCTCAAAGCTCATGTTCTTATAATTATTACCCCTTTGTGTTAGTAGAGTCTCTGTTATGTTTCTGTCACGTAGTGTTTTCGAATCAAGACCAGATGTGTAGCGGGGGCTATTGGACGTTATATATTTGTCAGGATTCAAAACTCTCGCGTTAGCGTAGTGTGGAACTTAGAAGAATGGAATGATATATCTTTCATTGCCAAGTCTTGAAGCATTTTACGGTAGTTCAAAATAACAAGGTCCGTTATCATAAACCCTCGTGATGTTCCAGATTCGGAAATAATGGATAATCGATTTCACTGCTTTGGTTTAAACGAGCTACATTGTTTCATTTTGTTTCATCATCCGATATGCGATAAAATAGTATTTTATCCCAACATTAGCCACAATGCGCTTCCAGATGCTATTTGCACGTATTATTTAATTGGGCGATAAAGTGACGACGTGATTTACGCGTTTATAGCTGCACGTGTTGAATGCATGTAAGCATCTTCTGCATTTAGATGAGTTCATATAAATTATTGTGAAGCTCATTTATGGCTAAGTGGGCGATGGTCACTACTCGAAAACACCAAGAAAGGCATTTAAAGTTAACTGTTTTTGAAAAGTTTTATAAATTGAAGAACATTTTGATATTACTCAAATTCCAAACACACAGTAAGTGTGTCTTGATAATTTCTTTAAATTTTTAAAAATAATAATATGTTGTTACTAATGCTACCTGTCTGACGTAGTCAGATCGAGGCCCACGATATTCATCATGGCATCGGGCTAGATTGCACGCCTGTCGTTAGCCGTAGCTTTGGAGCACCATGCAGGTGACAGTGATGACGGTCGGTCTCCACACCACCTGAGGGAGAACACTTGGGAGTGGCCAGAACCTCCCACATCTCTTCCCTTCCACCAACTCCTTGTCGAGAGGACTTGCGGCTCGACGGCTACGAGAGTACCCCATGCTGGTATTTACGAACACCCATGTCTTCTCCGGGATTCGAACTCAGGTCCTACGTAGTACAGCAGTCAGCGTCGCTAACCACTATACCGGATGGGTCACAAAATAATAATCTTGTTCAAACAAAGAACAAATTACGAACTTTTTGAGAACATCAAAGCTTACCATTCTAAAAGTACTTCAAACCTATTAAATTTTTATTATATGTATCTGCTAATCGCACTCAGAAGTGAAAATCCTAGTCTATAGGAAATTTATCAAGGATAAGATTTTCTAAAGTCCATCATTATGCTGATTATAACAAAATAAAATCACGTGTTAAAGGCTACTGTATAATATGAAAATCAAATGTTATATTGAGAACAAGATAAAAATTGAATACTCTGATAAATGGAGACTATAGATAGCCAAAGTATATATATATATATAATTCAGTATATTTATTTACTAAAAGAAAATGTAAATAAAACGAGTTTGGCAAAAATAACTACAAATGATCAAATAAAGAATAGATTTCTTTCATATTTTTGGAAGCAAATCTTTTCGTGCTTCAAAAAACCGGAAAAAATTGATTATAATAAACAATTATGAAATGATTATATACATAATTTTTATTTACCTATAATGTAACAAGTTATTTTCTTTAAATATTTACATGAATTTTATAAATAGGAACTCTGTGCAATATAGAAATGTATTAAATTAATATGTTAATTAATTCTTTACGAAAATAAGATTGTAGATAACTTGGATGTGACGTGACATGGGTGCATCCTTATTTTATTAACGTTATGGCCAATCTGTATGTATAAAGTTCGTAATAAATTCAACCATTCTGCAAAAATTCAGTATCCGATTTTGTATTGTATTTCATCTGAAAAACTAAACTGTTCAATATACACTACTTAAAAGTTTGCGATAATTTTTTTTTTCAATATTTCTATAGTATTAAATAAAAAGAAGTGTGGAGAAATATTAGTAAAGTTTTGTTGGAAGCAGAGGCCTTAAATGGGTTTCTAAATTTCTTGAGAAAAGTTTCAAAAGGTAACTTATTTTTCTTAATTTGGCTGTATCATTTGTAATTGATCGTATTTTCTTATTGGAAACCTTATTTAATGAAAGCAGAGTTTAGTATTTATAAACGTCACTCTACAGTCATAAGAGAACAATCACTGACATACCTTTTTGGAATTTTTTTTTATTTTTAATTAATCCTTATTGCTTTCTTAATACACATTATTATTATTTTTTCAATTCTTATGGTTATGACAAATCTGATTGTGATAACAACGAAACGAATCGTTTGTTCTTACTGAATTAAAAATAAATCTGTAAGAACAAACGATTCTTTTGCGTTAAAAATGAGTCATCGCGTTTGTTTTATAAACATCTGCTTTTTTAAACATTTTTGAGAATAAAAATTATTGCTGTAATACTGAACAAAAAAATAAACAAAAATAAAATAAATACTCAATTTATTTTTACGAATGTCTGATGCCCAATAAACTAATAAGTTTTCCATCTTTACCAACTTAGTCAAAATATAAATAGGAATCCAGAGTGAATAAATCACGAACCTTTAAATACCCGATTTTCTCGAAAGATTTAAACATTGCAGATGTTTATATTCAAAAATATATCACATCTAATTAAAAAAAACCTCAAGTCTAAAGCACATATTAAAGTTCTAAGTTTTGCGAAACATTATTCGAAAAGAAACGGACTTTAACAATTATTCATTGTCTTATAAAATTAAAATAACAACGTTCCTAACTCAAATCATACCGGTGTGATCATGGACCTGAGCAGGAAAAGCGCAATCACATGCGTATATGATACCATGGGCTGGAGGAAGAAACGCGTGATCATATATGTGGTCACAATTTGAACGGGTTAAAAGGCAGCAGCTTCACTATTCAATATACAATTTAATATGAGTGAAGCAGAATGCGAATCTTGCCCATATTGACTTGATTCAATGTAGAATAATCAAATATTTTTCAAAAGCTAAGAAAGAGAGAGGTAGAAATAAATGTTACAGTTATACTGTTGAACACATTTTAATGATACAAACTGTGTATTTTACATAGCTGTGTTTACAAATTGTGTATACTATTCTATTCGAAATAAAGACAATATTAAATATTTCTTTAAATATAGCATTTGTAGTCATTTTTGGTTCACCAAAAATCAACAAGAAAAAGTTTTACGAGAACGCAACTTGGATTAGAGCCAAAAATGTAAAATGTTTATAGCAAAAGTCATGAAATAAGAGATTCAGCTGAAGTGATAAGCGTTTTTGGTTACAAAATGTGCGTGACTTCAAAAAGTATAACTCAATATATATTTCATCTTTATGTTTCTGTAATATGTGGAAACATATTTCGTACAAAGTTTATTAATCGTATTAGTTTATCATTGAAATAAGAGTTTTATTAAAAATCAGGAAATACTAAAGTAATTTTTAAGAAAATGAATTACAAAATGATTTTTTATTATTTTATTGATTTAAAAAAATTCAAAACTCCAGTAAGGATAGAGAAAAGGCACACTTTCCCAATTAATATTTACTGTATATTTGTTATGTATGAAAAATAAATGTAACATGAAGGAATATATTAAAGCTTTTGATTTCATTTTTCTGTTCCTTTTGTATACCAAATATTTTATTCGGTGTTCTAATACTGCTCATTAAAATATATATTCTTCAAAACATTAAATTGCTTTTAATTATTTGATTTTAAGGAAGAGTTTTTTTTTTTCATTCTCGTGAAACTTTATTTAATTATCATGATCAGTGCTCTTTATTTTATTTGTTAATGTTTATCATCATAACAAGATAAAAATGTATTATTGATTTTATTTCCTCCGTATTTTTATTTGATGCTCTGTTTAAATTTCTGAGCTCTTTAAATAAAACTACTTATTCCTCTACCGCGAAAAGTTTTCATGAAAGGCTTAGAAGAGTACTTATTTAAGTACACAAACTTACCTCTTCCGATAAACCTTACATAGTTGTAAGCAAAGTTTGTGTTCCCATACTATTTGCTCTGATAAATCTATACTAACAACTGTCTTCCGTACCATGTTTACTTTTCTCTTAAATCAAAGATTTTGTTTATTTTGCTACTTATAGATTTTGCTTATTTGCGCAAGATCTGTTACATGCAATAATTCAAATGCCTATTTTTAAGTTATATTTTATAAAGTGATATGCAAAAGCTTTGTTTATTTCTGGTAATGTCAATAAGACTTGAAAAAAGTGGTACGTAAGACCTGTTGGTGCACTCGCCATTTTTAGGTTTTGTTATATTTATGGTATTCTTTAAGTTTGTAAGATTAAGTCTATTATAATTCTCAAAATATGAATCTTCTTTAGAAAATAAAGGTATTTTTTAAAAATTTTGCTTGCGAAGAGGTACTGCTCATTTTGTGTCCTTTCTTTAAATCTCAGTTAGGTGTTTTTTAATGCTATGGAAGAAAGGAGTAGAGCAGTTTTGTTAATGAATAATAATTCGACAAACAGAATTCTAAAAAGTTAGCACATTGGATTTTCACAACCATTCTTATCTGTAAAGTAATAAAAATGAATTTAGTTATCTCATTAATTTGAGGCTAAAAAAATTAAATATAATCTTATTAATTCAATATAAAGATATATATTTCTTACAGGTGACCTAACTACAATTGTTTGTGCTAGTATTTTACTAGGAATATTATTTCCTCTTTTAATCAAAAAGCATACATTAATAAAATCGATTGGACGGAAATAGTGTAAGTGTAAGGTATAATGATGTAGCAGAAGCTCTGAACGAGAACTCTATCGTGATTAATTGTGTTTCTGGAGCTGCACACCGCATGTACTACACATCTGATTATATTATACTAGTTAGTACTCGCGACTTCGTTTGCGCAGGATTAGTACTTTGAGTAGCTTATTTTCTTCTCCAAGGTTCTACTATCTTTATACCGAAATTCATCAAAATTGGTTCTGCGGTTTAGTCGTGAAGGCGTAACAGACAGAGTTATTTTGTGTGAGAGACCCTTATTCTATATTGTGTAATGTATGTAAATTGAAACTAAGTATTTTGATGATGATCTCACTAATAGGTATGATAAATTCTATATTTTGTGTTGATAGATGCATGATGTGTTGGTATGATTGATTTGGCAATACAGAAGTTATAGGTAGCTACTGCAATATTCTCCTATAAACTATGTTAAACGTTTTCTTTTTTGTCCAGCATAAACATGCAATTTTTGCGATGTAGAAACGCGTGAGCAAGCCATGTAGAGCTAGCTGGCCGAGGGGAAAATATGACGTGCTCAAACATATGCCTGCTACCTTTAAGATTTGACCCTGTGATTTGTTGATAGCCGGTTGAAAATGCAACTTTGGGCTGGAACTGCAGGCGTTTAAAATTAAATGGTAAGTTAGGTATGATTGGGATGCGTGGTATAAGAACAATGTCTCTCTTAGCTTCTCTAGTTCAGTTTGTGGCATTCACAATATGCCTTCCTACTTCGGTGATTCTCAATCGAGCACCGTTGCATATTCTTGGAGTGCCCAAGTTACGCATTGACAAACCGAGTGCACGTGTCTTTAATCCCAACTTATGTGATGTCCAAAAGTTTCAGGAACCGCACAGAATAGCCTGTAGGTTACCGATTTATTATGACTGTGTCGACGGAGTTATACTCTGATGTTTCGCTAGTTAATTCGTCCAAGATTTTTTTATTTATTTTCGTAACAGTCTCATTTTGGGTGCCAGTATGGTTCTTTCACACAACCACTTTTCATGGAAAATATATTGTTGAAGATTCGGAAAAACTTGATCAATGAGTCGTCCTTCCGACTCAGAATGACAACGCAGTGAAACCATGTCTTCTTGGTCTGTGTCCTTTCATGGCCTTCGCCACTTAAGAGTGTTTGAGCATATGCTCCTGACTCGACATCGCTCAATAACTGGACTCTCATGTTAGTGACAAGATAAAGCTTTTCCACTTTGGTCCAGAGATATGATGCTTTCAGATACGCGCGTTAATTTCGTCTCGTCGTAGTACCTCTCGATAACAGGTAAAGTCTGTCTAAATACCAGAAGTGATAAACGTATTTATTTTGATATAAGGATCAATTTGTAACTACCAAACGTGCATAATAAAATCATAAAAAAACGTCCATAGAAATAAATTATCAATTTTTGTTGTATTTATGGTTCACTGTTACACATAAAAGATATATATATGATGTCACAGGCGTTTTTGTATATTTGATTATATACGTGTAACTCTAACGGGGTTTTGCAGCTCATGCCAGAATAGCTTGCAGATGAAAGAATTTTTTCCTACTTACTTGACATTTATCATATTTTCTGGGACACTACACAATATCTTTATAAATTATAGACTGTGTTATTCTCATGTATAAGCTATATTATTGTAAAGTATCATTAAAATCCATTCAGTTATTTTGTTTGAAAGAGTAACAAACATCCATCCATACAAACTTTCCCGATTCTAATATTAGTAAGGATGGATTGCGACAATCGACTCGGCAGGTACGGTCTCAACTGCTCAGTTGGTTTAACCATTTGTCACAACTATGTAATCAACTATGCGAGATAGTGACATGTACATTAATTATTTTTATTTGGCAACAATGACATGAATTATTTAATCTTTTGGGAATTTTGTGGATTTTAGATTGAGTAGACGGAATGATGGAATAAATATTTTAATTGCGCTTTATTGCGTCGTATTCTTTCGAACTGAAGCTAAACATATGAACATGTGGCATTAAAGGAGTTTTTGTCAAATGGTTGTCTTAATTCTTATCAAATTAGGATAAATATTTTCTAAATTTATCACTCTAAATAATCCATTGGCTCAATATTTGATACATTATATTCTTTGTATATATTTAAATTTCAAAATTCTTATTTCAATTATTTCTATATAAAGCAGAACCTGTAGTTATATTAATTATTGACACTACTTTGCATTTTTCCCATACATTCTTCTTAGAACATAATATTTTAATTTATTAATTTCATTTTGAGGTACTTTAAAGAATATGCTTATTATTAGCTTACATTATAACCTTTTTGATGTTGTTTTATAATGTGTAGAATAATATATGTATATACTAGTTGTTACCTGCCTATTTCTGGCTGGGGAATTTCTGTTTATAAATTTTACTGCTTATATATGTATAAATTATTAGATATAAGTCCTGCATTGCTAATCTGATTAGCTTGAAAATATAATTATACCTGGTAATCATATCGCCTAAGCTGATAAAAAGGGCAGAACTCATCTAATTTGTGTTTCTAAAATCTCTAACATTGAAGATAGAATGATGTTTGCTCTTTCTGTAACCTAAAACCAAGTGGATTCCTGCAAAACCAATTTTCGGTGGATCTCACTCCGTAAATTGAACATGCAAGCCAAATTGCAAGTCTAAATCTAACAGGAAAACAAAAGTTTTACTACTGGTCTCAGTAATCCTGTTGAGAGCCGTTTTCCAAAATAACTGCCTAGCGTATTCAACAAAAGAAAATGCAAACCAAATTTACTATTATAGTCCTTGTAGCTCGAAAAAGTAATTTTTGTCAATACGTCCTAGTAACTTCTTTGCACTCTTAACTGATTTGCTTAAATACATTCCTCTAGTGGATCCCTATTCAACAAAAGAACATGCTTAACCACTCCCAAGTATATGGGTTCACAATTAAAACAGAATTTTTCTGTAATTCTCTTGACCCTCGCAACCTCCTTGGGGTCAATTAGTTTACTTCCTATTAGAGGAATCATTCCATGAAAGGAACATGCCTACCAATTTTCAAGCAGGATGATCAAATAGTCGCCAGAAATATTTATCAATTACGCTCTTAATCTCGAAATTAAACTTGGTAGAAGTTGGTATTCAAGTGAAACCCATTTTGTAGCGGTGGTTCTCACTTTACGAAAGGAATCTGCTGTTTATCAAATTCTCTACTACTGTATGTCTATAGTTTTAAAATGGGGATAATTATCTATAACGCCACTTGAGCCTCCGCAACGCCACTTGGTCTTCACAAAACCACTTTGTAGGGAATTGCAGGTCAGAAAGAAATCTGCTTAGCAAAATTTGAAGACTGTGCGTCCATAAATTAAAATGCAAAAATTATCATAATGCCTGAACCTCCGCAACGTGGCCTAGGGGTCGATTTTCACAAAACACATTTTTAGTGGTCTTCATCCTATGAGAGGAATCTGCTTACCAAATTTCAAACTGTGCACCACAGTTTAAAATGGAAATAATTATTTATATCTGCCTCAACATCCCTTGAGGGGCAATTATTCTAAACCTACTTTGCAGCGATATTTACTCCATGAAAGAAACATTCTACCAATTTTCACAGGGAGGTGAAGTAGTTTAAAACGAAAACATCTAGTACGCTAACTTCTGCAACGCCATTTAGAGGTCTGTTTCACAAAACCTTCTTATAGCCGATCTCTACTTCATAAAAGAAATCTTACTTATCAAATATAAAGATCAAAGTCTAATAGTTTAAAATGGAAATAATTATCTATAACGCCCTTAAGTCCCGCAACGCCACTTGAGGGCAATTTTCACGAAACCCATTTTGTAGCGTATCTCTACCCAATGAGAGGAATCTACTTACTAAGTTTCAAGACTGTACGTCTAATAACTAAAATCGGAATTTCTGACGCCCCCTTAAACCCTCGCCCCAAACAATTGCTGCTGAAATTCATAAACAGACACTTCAATTTATTTATTTGTATAGACATAGATTGGGATTATAATAACTATTGTTTAAATGACTAAAATGTAACAAAAAGAAAGATTAAAATCCAACTGCAAACTTATAAATTTTTGTTTCTTGCATTGCTTTTGCTTATGAAGCTTGATTATTATTTTGCAAGTGAATCCGAACAGCCGATGCTCACTTAACCAGTGAGATTCTCCTTTCATAAAAATTATATGTGTCAAAGGCATTATCATGTGCGCGTAACACTATTATGTCCATGAACAGTCAATACAGTAACTGCAAAACAATGACTTCATTAGCCTAGCTTTGCGTTCAATTTTATGTCTATCTGGCATTCAGTTCTTCACGTTCACCGTATAGTTTGTTCTTGTAAGAATACGGGAATAAAATATACCTATGTTACTTCCCCGTTAATGTAGCTTTCATTAGTGAAAGAATTTTTAAAATCGCACCAGCTACTCTTGAGATTGAAGGCCGAACAAAATACAGATAGACAGACATAGACAGATGACAGACAGACAGACAAAATCTTTAAAATTGGTTTTGTTATGAGTACTGCATATACTTCTATGCATTATAAAAGTTGCTAATTTGAAATTACAAACTGACACTTCAATTTTATTTATTTGTATAGATATAAATTATATATTTGAATTTAAAAGAAAGTTGTGCTATTTCTCGGTTTAGTTATTTATCTTATTTAAAAATAAAGATTGCAACGCCAGTTTTTTAATACGTTTTATATAAAATGTTTATAGTTATATAATGCGTTGAATGGGTGATGGAATTATTATACTCTGCACAGGGTTGTGTACCGCAATAATGTCAAAATAAATCAGGATTTTTATATTTTATTCATATTGTAAGGCATAACAAATTCTTACTGGAAGTAAAATTGCTTATTTTACAAGCAGTAAAGAAAAAACTGCTGCTCTGGGTCAACATATTTTATTTATTTATTTATTTAAGATTCACATTACAATTATATCTACTTTCACGCGGATGTTATGGCGCAGATAAAATCAGATTAATTTCATTCGTAGTTTGCATTTTTTTAAGAGTGAAAACTATTAATCATTTTATAAACATTATAATTATGATTCATTTCTATTAGGATTATTACTCATTTAAATTAAAATAAGAAAAGATTAAGAACGTAATTTCCGTTTTCAAAATATATTTAATTTATCGTTATTTTTTTTGGCGATACGCATTATTTGCAATTCATATTAAGCGCAGTAATTTATTAAAGTCAAATTATAGAGCTGTAATTTCGACAGAAAAGTTTTAAGTCCCTAATATTTTTCTCGCTCACACTGACTCAACATATTTTTCTTTCATTTTCATATCCTATTTCACAATTATGATTTATTTTGAACCATCATTTGCTTCGAATATTATGGCAGCTGTCATTATTTTTTATTTCGTTATTTATTATTTAGGCACGCATTCATTATAAATTACTATTCATTATTTTTATAATTAACTAGCTGTACCAGGGACTCGCGTTGATTTGGTTCAGTTCAGTTAAATGGGAAAAATAGAAAAGAAAGCTCGCGTTAATACTTTTAATTTCACAATGCTTGAGGATATATTAATATTTTTGCTGTTCCATTATGTGTGCAGATATAGAGACTGTCCAGTTTTCCAACTCTAGAATACACAACACATAATTTATCATATGAGAATCAATCCGTATCTAGATATAAACCGCACAATTCTAAACATTGGTGATTGCAGATGTCAATTGAATTGGGAATTGCAATCTTTAACTTGAAATGTCATATCCAGTGAAATCACGCGAGTGCAAGGAATGATGGTTTTACTTTAGAAAAGTCCTGTCTTTGATCATTAATTTTTTTACTACGATACCTCAGATATGGCGAAGTTATCGGTGGTTGATATTTCACAACACGATAATTGACATGCTAATTTTCTATTCCAGTACATGCGGTGGCATCTCTGATACATCGAGTGAATTCTAAAATTCTTTTGGATAATTAATCGCTTTATTTGCTTCTACAACAGTGTTGGCGGACTTGTATGTGCACCTTCCTCTCTTTGAAAGTTAAACTAGGTAATTTTGTTAGTTCGTAGACGTCTTTGTTCTTGGTCTGCAGAATAACTCGCTCAATCAACCATTCGTGATTCTTATAAATAGTCTGATTATTAGAAAAACATTTTTTAATTCAATGAAAATTCAACTTAACAATCCAATCGGAAACATTGAAAGGGAATCATTAAATTGAAAATTTGGCAGTCGTTAATCGGAAATAATTAGATGGGATCATAAAATAATTGGTATATCCTGTTTTGCCCTTACGTCCAACTGATGACACTGTTTTTTAAAAAAAGAAATATGTTTTTACGTGTCAAAGGTAGAATATATATAGTAAGTACATAAAAATACGCACATATTCGAGAGCAACGTTGTACTAAGGTTGTGTCAATCTGCGGAGAACTTTCGGAAACTGAAGATCTCAAGCAAGCGAAAATATCTCCTAAATTATCATTTCAGAATATTTTTGATAAAAGTGGCCTTTTAAATAGCAATTGAGATAAATAATTATCATAAAAGTAATACTCAGCATTGTAATATTTCTGACTTTGAAATATTTTTTAAAATCTAATTTATCTAAATGATTTATGTTAATTTTACATGAAAATGAGGGTCAACATGGGCTGATTAATCGATTACTAATTTCTTTATTAACGTCATTATTAGAAGCAATTCAAGGAGCATGATCATTGTAAAAACTAATAGAAGTTTACAGAACCAATGATACAACATTAACTAAGGTACTCGAATGATGAAACTAAGAAGCGGCGCAGCGCCATAGTTAAAATTCCAGGGATAATTCTTAAAAGCAGAAGATAACTGGTTATGGTCGCGAACTCAGTGCCAGTGTAATTTCCTTCGAGTCGTGGCTCCTGAAAAACCCACCACGTAGAGCAGGGGTGGGCAGACTTTTCTAGGGTACGGGCTACTTCTAATTTTTCGATGTGTTGCGGTCCACTCAGTGTCAGTGGCGAACACAAAGGGGGGGGCGGAGAGTCCACAGATCTGCACCCTCCCCGAAAGCCCTTGATTTTTTCCCGACTGATTATAATTCCATGTATATAGTACGTAAAATTGCACTAAGTATTGGTTATTAATAATCGTTTTATTAATTAATGCTAATTATTTATTCAGTAATTTATTTTTACTGTTTTTTTTCTGATAATCTGCAAAACATACGCATAAAAACATATCTTTAGCTGCGTATTGGGGTATGATACGAGAATGGCAGACTTTCGACCCTCACCCACCCCTTGAAAAATTCTTTTGTACGCCACTGCCTAGTGTCATAGGCAAGGTGAAGTAAAAGGAAAAGGTCTACAACATTTATTATAACTAAATAAATTCGGAATATGTGTACCTACCTACCTACAGAACTAAATTAAAAAACTAACAATTTAAAAACACGTTTAAAGCCAAAGGCAAGATACAAAAATAATAATGATAGCCGCGAAAATAATACTATCAAATATTGCATTTATATATATATATTATCAAACAATATACAAAGTACATTAAAAAATAAAACATTTTTATCTAAAGTTAGTTTTTGTTGTTATAGTCAGTAGAAGACTTTGTGTCTGCCAATCTTGAATATTCCTGTATACAATTACTAACAGCTAATCTCTAGGCAGTCACCCCAAAATGTCTTAGCGATCCACCAGTCGATCGCGATCGGCGTAATGCCCACCCCGGACATAGAAAATATGATACACATTGAATTTTTCGATGTTCCAATCTCTTTCATTGGTGTACTTGAAGTTGAGAAAAAGTTATACTAAATCGAGTATCATCTTCGTTAGTTGAATGAAATTCAAAATTATGCGGTTCGTTGCGAATGGAAACGGACTTGTTGTTGCTTCGGAATTCGAATCAGTTCAGGTCTAATTTAATTAAATATTTTAGCGTGTTCAAAATAACCTTTTTGAGTGAAACTGAGGAGAATGAGGTGCCCTATTTATATGTTACTCTCTCTCTCTCTCTTTCCACTTTCCCATAAAAATTACGTATCTAGAATGTTCGAGGATAGTAGTATTACTTTGCTTAACAGTAGAACGTCCGGGATTTTGATTACCCTTAAACGTCCACCGGTGTCATTTTGACTCCGGTGGACGTTTAAGGTAATCGAAATATATAAAAAAATATAAAGTAAATGTTTTAACTAAATAATTGCAGGATTACTGTTCAGTAGGGTTTAATTTTAAAGCTTTTTAATATTATTTAATGTAATTATCAAATATTATATGACCCTTTATATTATAAAAAGCTGACGTTGTGTGTGTGTGTGACATTATGTTTCACAAATCTTGCTGGGTCACTGCTTTGTCACAAAACATTTCGAGTTGCAAATCTAGCCAGGAATATTACTATTATGTGGTAACCATACTGGGACATCCCTAGCAAGATATATATATCAGGATTTACTAGAATATTGTCAATTACACCTGCACTTTCTTCAGATTATTCGCAGTCACTTTCATTTAATCTTAGGTTCTCATCGGAATCTAAATTGGAGCCAATTCATTCTCAGAAACCTCTAGCAACAAATTTGCAATTTCATCAGGGGTTAGACATTTTCTAAGAGCCATCGTTTCATGGTGTCTCCTCTGCACTAAGTTTGAAAATCTAATGAATTATTTTATGAGCAGATAAGTAAATACTGTGTAAAACGAAGCACTTAGACACAACAATTTTAGTGTAATTGATTCATTTCCACTGTGAACTCAACCACCGGCGTATATAAACGTCTCGCGCTCAACCAGTTCATTCATTGCATCGGACGTATATATAATTCTTTCCGAAGTACGATCTTTTCTAGGCACTGCATGCATAAAATTATCCCAGGAATGCAATTAAAGGACTTTGACCAGATTTACTTATTTCAGATGATTTGCTTATTTATTTCTTTTCTATGAACAAGTTCTACTTTGTAAACAACAACATTGAGTGGAACCCTCACTTGCTTCCGGTGAAGTGGTAATCTATGGGAAAACATCGAAATTCAACTGAGTTTTTCAAACTTTTAATGCAAGTTTTTGAAACTTTTTTTTTTGCACTATATGGATAGAAGATGATCTGTATATTTCAGATTCAGGATTTTATAGTATTTATTTCAGTATCTTTTTTCTGAAATACCTTGTTAATTTTTTAGCTCAAAGCAATGGCGATTTTGAATTAACCGGAAGAAGAAAAGGGTACTAATGACTGTAGCGCCCCCATAGTAAGCTTTACGGTAGAACTTGCCCATACCCCTCAATACCCCACATACGGTCGCCTACGTATTAAAAACGGTGGCTTCCGGGAGCGAATCTCGTAATTTTTAATCGGTATTCAACAGATTAATTATAAACCGTACAAATCATCTAGATAAGTGTTAATTTTCGTATATAGGTTTGTACATGACAAGACAATGGGGTCACTGGTAATTTTAAACTTCTTTTTAGCTTAGTATTCTTAACATAGTTCTTAAATTAATTATAGAATACATTGCGCTGTACTGATATATTTATAAGTGTTTGTATCAGTGTAAATGTGTATTTTATTTTTTTATTATGACAAATATATTTATTTGTTTATTTGAGTAAATTAATATATTTTTTTATTAATCCTTTTTTTTTTCGAATTCCAATATGCTCGCACCCCCCTCGTAGGGTATCACCCCTAGGGGGCGCACCCCACAGTTTGAGAAACACTGGTATATATTAACGTCTTACTATGCATTACGAAACAGGAGGCTTTGGTGACGGACCTCTTAGTTTCAAACCATGGTCAAAGTGATGAGGAAGACCCTTGACCTGGAACCTCATTCTCTCAAATTCTATATACACAAATTTGAAAACTTCGAGCCAAGACAACGTGCAACATCCCCTCTATACGGTAGTTTTTTTTTTTTTTGTGGGTCTTGAACTCATAAAATGTCAGCCACGAGTTCGTGACATTACAACTAGGCTTCCTTGACTTTATTGTAATTCTAAGTATGATTCAATGTATCTTAATAGGAAGATTTTATATTATTAATTTACTGATAAACTTTCAAATAATATTATTTGAAAATATAGGACTATTTGTAAGTAACATTTTAAGGAATTTTTAAAGAAAAAAAATATTTCTAGGTATATGATAGCATTAAATTCATTACTTGTTTGCATGATTTTTAAAAAGTCCTACTATATAATATAATATAATATTAATTAATTTGGTTAATTTCCCCAAGAATTATACTTCCGCTTTGGATTAGAAACGCCTATCCAGTCATAATTCTTAGATAAAGTGAGAAGGATTAATGTAACAATGTGCAGGGACCGTTGAAGATATCCTACAATAACCCTTAACCCTGCTTGCACCACGCATATTCTAGAAGAATACTTCCTAGGGGATTTTAACTGCCCTAAGGTGAGCCTTCATTAGTGCCTTCTATTAGCTCCGTAAGAACCATGGCAATCACAGCTGGGGAGAGATAATAGAAAGGAAATCTTCACTGGAGCTTTGGAAATAAAGGGGTATCAACTCGATTCGTAATCATAGATTAAGTCACATATTAGGTTAGAACTGCTGGAAGAAGGTCTCGAGGGCCAACTGAAGGGTTCGAATGAAAGTTACGAGTCTCCGGAGAATTCTTCTGGATTCTAATAAATTGCTATTGTGCTGCTGAATATTTTATGAGATTCTTTATTTCATAACATATATTGTCTGATTAAACTATATACATATATGAAGTTTTACTAAAGTTGACATATAAATAACGCAGTGTCTGAATGAGCGCTATACTAGAAGTGATTTTTTTGTTTTGTAAAAAATTTGTTTTATAATATATAAATCTCTCTTAGTATATTTATAAACATTGTAAGCAACTGTTAGTCCGTACAAAAATATTCATAGTACTTACAATTTACCAGAAAATACGGATTTATGAAATATGAATCAAATTTATTTACTTTTCACCAAGTGGTATATACTATTTTTGTTTGCTGAATAAAAAAATCCTCATTCAAATATATAAAGAGATTGAAAATGAATAATGCAACCTTGACAGTTAAAAATCAGTTTCATAAATTTGATATTCCAGTTTTTTTAAGAATTTGATTATTCTTTTTTTTAACTAAAATCATAGATAATTATAATTTACACGACTTTTTTTTTTTAGATTTACAAAATTAAATTTATTTTTACATATGATAATTTATTTTGATGGAACATTATATTTTTTAAAAACGTATTTTTTTATTCTGTAATGCGTTCTTAAGTATTATATGATATGCTTAAGCCAAACATTCAATTGGAGCAAAGTTTACGTCATTCTTAAACTTTGAAGAGATTTTCAAATCATTTAGATCGAAGTTATATCTTTTATCTGGATCCTGTGGAAGAGTAACGATGGATGATGTGTGAAAAATACTAACACTCACATATTTGGCACCAATTGGACATCTCTTTCTGACTGTAATTGAGGTGATGTTTTGTATTTCTGGCCAGTTGTGTCCATGTAAATTGGGTTCTTCAATATAGTAAAGTTTTTCCGTGGAAATGAAGTTGACACTAATCACTAATTAGATATCCTGCCGCTAAGTTGAAAAGTGAAGATGCTTGGTGTGAGAATGATGTTGACGTTTGTTTAATCTTTGAGCATCCCCCCTCTAATTTGAAAAATCAGCAGACATTCAGAAGAGTTGTGTGTTACTTATTTATTTGCATCCAGTTTTGTAAATGTGTACATACTACGTGGGTAGACTTATAATTTGTCACCGTATCACATGATTTTACTTAGCATAAGAATTTATTCATTTCATATTTGACATCTTTATTTAGTTGACAGAACTAGGATGCTTTCTTCAGACTTTCTGTCTTTGGTATTCTTTTTTTCAGCATGTATACACTTTGACTCTCAGTCATTTTTTTATTAATTATTTTATTTAGTTCAGTCTAATTTTCTTTGTTGATTATTATACAACAGTTATTGTTAAAATAAAGTACTTCAAAGTGAAACCAAGACTTTGAATTTAACTTTTTCAAGAGTTTGATTATTTTCTTACTTCTTTTATATATTACACATTCAAATCATGTGCACTAGTAACGCCATCTACATAAATCTGTTTTAAGTATTGGAATTAGAATCTTCCACTATATTTTGTATGGCAAACATGAGTATGATCATCGAAGTAAATCGAAATCTGAGTTCGCATAGGAAGAATTGTAGCTTAAAGTTATTTGGGCACACTACCTTGGGTATTCTTTTTGAACGTATATACCCATTGATTGTATATATGAATTTCAATGAATTTGAATAAGTTGAATAGGACAATGCTACACTGCATACGTCGAAAACTGCTTCAAAATAACTATAAAAGCATTATCTGTCACCTCCATTGGCCATCTAAATTTCTTAATAAGAATGTCATTTATCATGCCTAGGTGATGGTAAAATAAAATCTCATGTACAAATTTATAAACATATATATAATATGCATATTTAACACACACATACACACACATATATATATATATATAATGCTTTAATTTTTACATCTGTAGGGTGTCCTTCCTTCTAAATCTGCATCAAATCTATAGTGATATTTTTTCTCCATGAAGAGATTTCAGTAAAAAAAAATCGGTTTTCATTCATCCGAAAGATAAAAAAAATATATACAATAGTGACATAAATAGCGCATTCTGACGTCTTCGAAAATGTCAAAGGAATGTCATATCTTGCATAGTATTAAATATTTTAGAAAGTGTATCCTAGGGATATTTGAAAATATTTATAAAGAAAAGACACATATCTTATTTGCTTAGCAACAACAATCCTTTTGTAATACAACACAACATCAATCAATCATATTATATATTATTAAAGTATTAAAATATTTTTGATCATCTTAGGTAGACTTTATGGAATGAAAGTAAAAAGAATTAAGGAGTATTGTTTTTAATCGGGTATTAAAAATTTTCATATAATCCTAAATTTCACAAGCATTGCTTTCTTTTAACTAATATATATATATATATATATATATAATTTAGACGGATTGTGTGTGTGTGTGTGTAACTCAAAAGAATTATTAAATAAAATATCACAAAAAAAATATCAACAACTATCATTCATTTTGTTAAATATTCAATCAGTAATACATATACAATTCATTTGAAATGCTGAAATACATAGTAATAGCATTAACAACAAGTTGTTTTTTTAAAAAAATAGGTGGTATAGTTTCAATATTTTAATGCTTTATAAAACAGCAAATATAGGATTTTTACTATACTAGAAAATACTAATATTTCTTTTTTTTAAACTTATTTATGTGAAACCAATTGAGTGTATATATCCTGAACTTTATTGCTTAATTCAGACAACCAAGGGGTTTTTCCTTAAGGTATTATCTGTATGTAAAGAATAAAATAAATTATTGTTTGCTATACACTGACATGCTGTCTGAAATAAATGCTTTACCATTAACTTGCGGAAGGAATTGCGCTGAATTAATGGGTTTCATTACAGTGAATTATTATGTTTGTAAATGTCCTGAGGATTAAGGATTTATTCAAGATGCGCTATGATAAGAGTTACTGTCGGCTTGAAGACTGAAATTTTAGACGCAGAATATTCATCAAGGTCTTCCATTATCATTGTGGTTACTACAGTTTAAACATTTCTTGGATTTTGAATTTTTAAGTTCGTAAACATTACATGTGTGCGTCAGGTGTTAAAATTATAATTATAAATATTTTGTGATTATCATTAAAATAGAAAGGAATAATTATTATTGTGTAGAAATACTAAGGAATAATACTAATAGAAAAATATAATATTTATACTTATGTTTGAATACAAAACTAAGATAGAATTTTCGCAGCAATTTAATTATGCAAATAAGTCATTTAAATCAATTTTAATTAAAATGCCTCAAATGTTTATTTTGTCTCTTATTTAAGTTTTAACTCACGTGCATATTTATAAGAGAAAATGCATTATTGAAGAATTGTATATGCTACATAAATACATTGTCTGTTTAATTGCTATTTGAAAAAGAAAAATTACTGAAAACTATAAGAAAATGAGGAAATGTATAAATAAAGTTTGATGTCTTTCAACATTTTAAAACTATAAAAAGGGAGCATTATTTGTGTATGACTGTTAGTGAAGAACTAGTAGCATTAAGAACATTCTAAAATGAAATTTGAAAAAAAGGGAGAAGAACGAGCTTTTGAAAAAAAAAATATTAAGTAAATTTTAATTAAACTGATTTTTAAAAAATTGACTTCTTACTTTGTTTTACTTAAATTTAAAGGCAATATTTCAATTGGATACAATTTAGAGACCTTACAAATGATAATAAAATCACATTTGTTCAATTTTTTTAAAGAGGGGGATATGTATGTATGGGTTATTACAGAATCAGCTTTAGTAATAGTACGGAAAAAATATTGCATTTTTTTTATCTGTAGTATATTTTTATATATTTTACATATAATTTTCATTAAATGCTTCAAATTTCAGACAAAATGTGTTTTACAAAGGTTTCTCCTTCACTTTGAACTAAACTCTTGTAGTTTGTAACTATGTCGCTTCCAAAAAAAATTCCACATCTTCCTTGAACATTCTACAAGCCTTTTAAAAAAAATTTTAAATCTTTGTAAGAATAGATTCAAAATTTTTTTTTTCAGTTTTCATAAATTTTCGAATGTCTAGACCTATGAATACATTTTCTTTTACTTATGTATAAGATATTGAAGCAAAGAAGACTCGCACATATGTAAATACTATGACGTCCCGATCGAGGGCTTTTACGACGAATTTTATCAACTACAGCTTAATGTAGAATTGTGGAAGTGGCATGTCTACTAGTGCTACTAGAAGTCGGCTTACTATTTTTTTTTCTCATCGGGCTCCATACTCTTCAAGAAGGTCACTTTTGCTCGAAAAACTGTTTATCTTTTGCATGATTTTCCCATTCACACATAAAGTATAAATTTTATTTAGATTTTTTGCATTCCCAGAGTATTACACAAGAGTTAATATTTCTTTGGCTATGATATAGATCTTTTTTGCCATGAAGCTTGCAAAAATATATTTCTCCATAATTTCATAAGATCTAATGAAGTCCTTATGTGTGACACTGTATTTAAAAATGCGTATATCATTAGCCAACGAATTCCAATCAAGAATACTTGATCCGAGTGATATCACTTTAACCTTGCTGAATATCACACACAAAGTCATTCAACTCTGTCTAGGTAATCATATGAGCTTCTAAATGTTTCTGTTATTGAATGTAATTTATGTCTGTATCATTTTTAAGAATACAATAGGATGTACGTTCTTCATCAACTAAATTATAGTAGATAGGTAGCTATGGTGCACATCATTGTGAGGTGTTAAGCTATTGCAGAATCAATATTGAAATATTGAGCTCGAATTTTCCCCCAAAGGAAATGCATTTTGCTTTTGAATTCATTCATTAATTCATATTCATCATTTAAATCGATATGGTACCCTAAAATTCATAAAACTATCGAAATTTTTATTGGCTTATTTGATACATCGAATCTTTATAAACATCCCTGCAAAATTTCAGAGTTTAACCTGCAATTTTTATCAAGTTATAGAGCAGTATTTGATGATGGACAGCAACTACCATGCCCACATTTCAGATTATCTGCTAGAAAAGAGCTTGATAAAAAATGAATTAATTATTTTTCTACCACGGGTAAATGAGACTGACATTATATATGCAGAAACAAATCATTTCAAGAAAGAATTGTACAATCCATGCAAAAATTCTAGTTAATGAATTGTTTATTGAAGAGCAAATGGATTTGGTCAAGATATAAAAGTTGTGCGTGCTTTTTATGATATTATTATGAATAAATTAAAACTTCAAAATGGATTCCCCAAAAAGCACAAATACTAAATTTCCTTTTAATAACTCAGATAACTAAAAATCTAATTCCCAAGAATAGGAAAACTCTCCCATTTTTATATATTAGTTTTTGGAGATCTATCTATCCCTTGTGTGTGAAATTCAATACTTTTATTATTAAAATATTTTAAGATATTTATGTAAGCAAATGTACATATGCAGTTTTAGATTTTGATATATTTTACTTATCAATTGATATTTTATTTTGCTTTCATTCGTGTACATTATTTAACATGCGAAGGCTTTTAAAGTCATGGAAATAAAAAATAAAGACATAAACATCTTTTGTACATTAGCTCTGAGCATGGAATTAGCTCCGAAGTGTGTGTATTTATTTTTTTTATAGTTATTAAGATAAAGTTTTTGATGAAATATCGATCTTTCATTCGTTTTCTTCTATATATTCATTATGGTAGTATACTGTTTAATTGTTCCACATTTGTGCAATTTTCTATGGTAAGCAGTTTTAAATAAGCTAATTAACATTTCATAAAAGTTTCAGACTATTCGATGAATATTATATCATGTTATTCATGGCATGAAAACTTCAAACTCATTTTTTTCCATGTTGAATTTTTGTACATATACTTTTATTCAAATCCCTAAGGCTTTTTTGATAATTTAAGCAGGTGTTTGAAATTTTTTATACATGTTCTGAAATGTATGTTTTTTAAAACTGTGTATGGAATTAGCTCTAATATGTTTAGTACTTTTTCTGAAAATTTTCAAAATCAAAAGTAAGGTTTTTTTGAGAATTTTTGAAAGTTTAACTATAAAAAAAAATAAAAAGAAATTAAAGAGCGGCAGTAGAAAAAAAAACACGCACAGTTTTATGTAGTATTTTGTAAGGTACTTGGGTAAAAATTTGAAAAAAAGAGACATACTTAAAAAAGCCTTAGAAATTTAAAAACAGTTTTAAAAAGTTCAAAAAATTAAATTTTACAGACATTTTGCAACAAATTTAAAATTATTTGTATGGAATTATCATTAAATATTAACCTTTTAAAGTACAATTAAAACCAAATATCAAATATTAAAAATTAAAAAAATGTGAAGATGGTACCATACCACCTTAAATGATTTTTTAAGTTTTTTTTTTTTAAGATCATTGTAATTGAAAGGCATTGAAATAAACTTTTCTTTATTCCACTTCTCGAAGCTACGTCGAACAGCAAAAGCAACAAAATTGAAGTGTCTATGACTTAACCTGTGTGCCAATTTCTCATCAAAGTAATATTTATCGCCAATTTTTTAGTTATGTAATTTGTGCTTTGTGAATAGAGCTGGCAAATTCACTCCAAATGAAAATAAATCAGTGGAACTACTATATTTACGATTCATTTTACATGCGTCGGTTCGTTGGCTTATTAAATACTGATGAAATAATTTTTCCCACTGATATATAAAGTCATCATTGTGTTTTTAACATAATAATAATCATTCAGACATTATATGTCTAACGAAACGCATCTCAAATGAATTATATAATTTTTTTTTCAGGTTCACATTTTTCTGACCTCGGGTTTCTCCAAAGGTGTAATCGTTGGAAAACTTTTTCCTTCATGCCACCGTCCAAGATTCAGATTCCATTAGATTTTTATTGCACTCTCTGACCTTAATGGTTTAGATTTCAACAGCGTTAGATTTACAGAACCATCTCTATGTATAACGTAGTTTTTCTTTCTCGTTTATAATGTGGGGGAATTTTAACTTGTTTTAAATAGAAACTTAGCCATGTAAGAAAATACACTTTTTAAAAATAAAATAAACCCCCGTTTTATATGTAAAAACAGATATCTCACAAGCCAGAAGCAGCTTCACTGTTTTTAGTGCATTTTCTGAAAAAGCCCAAATTTATAATTACTCAATATTAGAATTTTATATTCTACCTATGATTATTTGCGCATTTTATTCTTTTTCCTGTTAATGTTGTAATACTCCATGGAAAATATTACAACATCTTGAAATCAAATTCAAATGTTTATTAAACTTTCCCAATGTTTTTCAGTAATTTTTCCTATTTTTTTTTTTTACCAAATGCGTTGGAATGTCAATTTTTCTTTTCACGACTCAAGGTAGTTTTTGCAAATCGCTTTACAGTAAAATTATTATTTTGTCTTTGTATAAAAATACAAATCTCCGAGGCATATCACAAAAAATATCTATAAAACTGTGGTCTTGCCAATGCTACAAAATTAATGGTTTCGAAATAATTTTATCCAGTAAGCTCCAGAAAAGTATTCATAAATCTTTTTATCATTAGAATACAGAGCCATAAAACTAGAAAAAAAACCCAGAAAAATATACTGAAATTTGAAATCAATTTCTAGTTCAATTCAGAGTGTATTGATAGCTCTAATTCCACAATTAATGGCCATTGACTGAATCCTTGAAATGAAATCAATGCGCTTTAAACTATTCCAAATCAATGTCTACTAATTGTACTGTCCTTCATAGAAATGAATAGTTCTAGGAATTCCATTTATCCCAAATCAAGAATGTGGCCCAGTTTCTCGCTAATTAAAACTGTCTGATTTCTGGATGACTTTGTTATAAAAAAAAGTAAAATGTTTTGTCTAGAGCAATTCCTTTTTTTTTAAAATGCATTGTCCAATGAAATTGATTAGATTTACGTATTAACTACAGCAAAGTAATTAAGTATTGTCTAAAATTTTTGTTTTGATTCAACAGTGAATGCTTTTTAAAAGAAATTGGAACAAAACTTAGAATAATTTTGCTTTCATATTTGTTCATCTTAATAGCAATGCTGTCGATATATATGTACATATTTTAAATCTATAAAAAATGTTGAATAGTTGATAAAATTTTAAAAAAATAGTTTTAAAGATCATAAAAGATGAAGTGTTAAGCTTAAAAGTTTAAAAAAAAAGCTTAAACAGTTGATAAATAAAAAAAATATATTAAGAAAAAAAAGTATTTTCTTTACTTTTCTGTGTTTTCACTTTGAAAAATATTCTAGTAAAAATTCTGAAAAAGAATTCTTCAATAATTATAAGTATTTTTAATAGTAAAATATTCCTTTTTTTCTAGAAATATTACTATATTCTGCATGGTTTCGAAACTTCATTTTCAACTTAGTGACTTCAGTTGATTTATTCCTTATTAATGCATACATTAATGATACATATGATCTTTAAAGACGCCTGATTTTTCTTTTAAATAATTTCAGAAGATAAAATTCTTTCAAAAAGAACAAATTAATTCCAAAAATCGTCTGTTAATAAATAAGGTTTATTGCGTTCATTCCAATTCGAAGCACCATAAAAATAAATCATTGTCTCTTATCTCTCTTACAAGCAGTAAACTCCGTCTACACCCGATTAGAAAATAAACTATCTTTGCATACTGAAAATATTTCTCATTAATATTTAATATAAATTTATGCTTGAAGATTAAACTAAACGATAAAGATTAAATGATTAAAATTCTATAGGGATTTCAAGTCTTTGTGAAGTGTACTGCATTGAGAATATTAAAGACAGCCATAGAGTATTTAACAAATTTTATGGAGAAATGAAGACAAAATTAGGCCTTACAAATAATAAAGTTAAAGAAAATAATGAATCGGACTTTTAAAAAATTATCCTATACTATTTTGTAGTCAAAATGACAGTATGCTAGCATAAATATTTTTTAATCTCTTTTTCATCTGCTTGGACGCGGTAACTGTCAAGGCAAAGTCTTCATATTGGTGTAGTGCGGAAGTTAAAAGAGTAAGAAGCCAGTTCAGGTGTCCTCCTTGACTCTTGATCATGGAACAAAATTACGAAATGCGTTGCCAATAGCCCTAGTATTGATAAAAGAGCGACGTTTTTGGACACTTTGTGGGTACCTGTAGTCACCCTTTACATTCCTACCTTCCTGTCTATCTGAAAACCCGGCTAGATGTGTAGGAGGAACTACATGATTCCAATCTAAACTGATTTATTGATTCTAATCACTTATTAAAAAACAGACACAACGCAATTCTAATTAAGGTATATAAACTATGGTAGAGTGCAGAGGTGAGATATACAATTGCTGGAATAATGTTACAGAACTTCAACTGAATCTAAGATAGCTTAAAGGCGCACATTTACAACTACACCGCACACTAATAATCAGCTTTTACTTAATCAAATTTACAGTACCTTATGCTTTAATGCTTCGGTTCCTTCACGAAGAACTTCAGGCACCATCGATAGCTGGATCATATGCCGATGGCTCCACGCTCCGTGATATTTAATTACACTGCTTTTCAATCTTCAATAATCACTTCTCTTTGCACACATCGAACGTATCAACCTCGCTTAACTTATCAACAACTACGTCTCGACAGCTCACTCTCTTCACTTAACTCAACTTGACCTCTTACTTCGATCTCCTTCAACTCGCGAAAACCAAATTTATATAATATTCTACATTTACATAAATCACGTTTGGTTTCTCAATGAAGGTTAGTTGAAATAAATATTTTTGATTTAAAGATAAAAGAAGAAGTTAGTAGAAGCCCGTATAGATCCGTCACAACTTATTCCCTCATTTGACCACGGTAGTCGATTAGCCATGGTCACGAACTCGTTGCTTCTGCCAAACAGTGAGTTCTATTAAATTTACCACTAAAGACCCGCCTTACAGAGGGACTGATGCGTATGATAGCTGTAGTAACTATGTCACTCATTCTTTTTTGGGGAAATTAGTCAACACAAATTGTCTGAAAATTCTCTGGATATAAAAAAAAATTAAATTTTATATTTCTTGTATCAGTCACCATTTTAGGTCTGAATAAATCTTTTGAGTCTTAAGCTTCTTTTCCGACATGATTCCAAATAGATACTGAAAAATAAGTTGAGGTGAGAGGGAAACACCTAAAACAAAGTAGTAAAACAAATACGTTTTAGATATTTTGGAATTTATTATTATTTTTTTATTCAGGAGAACATCGAACATTTTTTGTCCATATTTTTAAATCACTGTCTTTTAGTAAGTAGAATTATCGTCAAAATTCAAATTTTTCTGCGGCATTGGAATACTCTTGTTGAAAAAAAATTAAACTGATCTTGCAATTGAATCATGAATTTATCGTGTAGCACAGCGTTTCTCAAACTGTGGGGCGTGATAACTCTACAAGGGGGGCGCGAGCATATTGAAAAGTCGAAAACAAAAGATTTTTTTTAAATATTACTAATTTACTGAGAGTAAATAAAAATACATTCTGACATTATAAAAAATAAATTACACATTTACACTGATATAATACACTTATAAATGCATCAGTACTGCACAATGTATTTCATGATTAATTTAACAATACTAAAGTAAGACTAAGTATAATAATTGCCAGTGATTCCATAGTCTTATCTTATATAAAATTATATACAAAAATTAATACTTATCTTGATAATTTGTATGGTTTATAATTAATCCCTAAACTGCCGATTAATATATACGTAATTCGCTCCCTAATACCACCGTTTTCCACATAGCAGTGAGTATGCATGCGATCTTTTATTGCATTCCAAAGCCTTGAATTATTTTATGGATAGCAGTGCACATAAATGATTGTACTTCGGACAGACGTATATATACGTCAGCGAAAAGTGAGACGTTTATATACGAAGGTGGCTCTTAAGAGGTTTAAGTAGTATTGTAGTTTTAGCATCAAAGTATAGTATTATTGAATTCAATACAATTATTATTGTATGGAGGGGGGCGCGATGAAAATTGTGATTGAATATTGGGTCGCAAATATTGAACGTTTGAGAAGCACTGGTGTAGCATGTTAACATTAGTTCGAAATACTCTCGTTGGTTTGAGGGATTGTATGTTAAACATTAACCTGGGAGTGGTTGCGCGGGGCACAGATTCATCCCAGGCTCACGAGAAGTTGGGAAAAATGATTTTTTTCAATGACCTTGACAATATCCATCTATATGACAGTCTTCATGGGAGCAAAATTTGCGTTTGTGTTGAAAAGAAAATTTTCAAATGCTAACTAAAAACTCTATTAAGGAAGATATGAAGCCACAAGTGTACCAAATTTTCTGCTTCCTGTCAAAAAGACTGTTGGAATTTGCATATTTTTCTTTATTTATTATTTTTGAATGTCTAATTTGTATGGCAACGGTAAAACCCAGATTGCTCCCACTATTTATACTGGTGCATCTGGCACCATAGTTTTGTAGTAAATGAATTGTGGAAAATTAAAGAGAATGAACTACAGAAGATTTGTTGTTCTTTTTGTCTTGGATCAATATCAAGTGATCTTTAAGGGCATTATCAGTATCTTGTTTACAATTAGCATTGACATTTAACAAAAATGTACTATTACGGTTAGAATCTTCATGTAAAAGACAGTTATGTTTACCTTGACTATACTGCATTTTAAATAATTTTTTAGTACAGTCCTTAAGCTTGTGACTATTTAAACACAAGAAACAAAGATAATTTCTTTTTAAAAAATTCCTCCAAGTAATTAAATCCATATTTTAAAATTTTATGCCTCTAATTAACTTGCGTACACCTGAACATTTCAAACAATTCTTATCATATTTACTTTCTGCATTATTTTTACAAGCAATAAAATTAGACTTAGTAGGTACTTTAGTATCACAGTAATCACTAGTCATTACTTCCAGAGATGAACATCCGACATTTAAAACGTCTAAAAATTCTTGAGAAATAGGAAAATCTTTCTCGGTGGTTTTAACTGACCAGAGTTTTTTCGTTTCTACATCTAATTTTTGCATTAATATTTGAATTAACCAAGGGTCTCTGTGCGTTGCTTCAGTTCCTCACGGCTTTAATTCTCTTAACACTTCGTCACTAGTATCCACTAGATTTCTTAAATTTGTCATAGTTACTTGAGAAATAACCCTTTGATCTAAAAATGTTTTAATTAAAGCCTAAACAATTTGCTTCTTTTTATCATATCTATCTATCAATTTTTCCCAAACTTCTTCATACGACTCATTAGACAATGGTATATGCTTTATTAGAGACGCGGGTTCGTCTGAAAGCAAACCTTTCAGTATTTAAAAGGTTACTAAGCGAACTCAAAGGTTACTACTTCTGAATGTTACTAAGCGAAATTTGAGACCGACCTGCTGTTACAAATAAGTCTTTAAAACTAATCCAATCTTCAAGTTTACCCGAGAATACTGGTATGTTTAGTTTCGGTAATCGAAAATTACCACTAGGCAGTTTTGTGGGTATAGCTATAGAAATATTTTGCCCATTAACATTAATCGAACGAGATGCATCAATCGCATCGATTTTATCTTAAATTTCAATTTTAAATCAAATTATCTTTTTCAAAATCTGCTATTGCCGATTCTTCTGCACTTAATTCTGCATCTAGCCTTTCAAAGTTTACAATTAACACTTCTAATCTCTGTAATCGAATAAGAATTTCAATCTTTAAATTTAAATCTTCAGTTCCATTTTCTAATGTAGTTAAAGAAGGTTTAACTCTTCCCCCTTGCTACTTTTTTCAACTCTTTTTGCTCGTCAGACATTCTGATAAAGTAACAATCAACGTATTGGGAGAAGTCAACTAATGAGAAGTTCGATTTTCTAGTCAAAATCTTAATTTCTCAATACAATTTTAAATCAGGTGTTCTTCTCTCTTTAATATATACATAACATAAACATCAGATAATAAAATTCAACTTATCTGCTTCCTGTGAGAATCTTGGTGGTGTGCATCCACTCTTTCTTGTACGGACTTGATAGTGATTCAAGACTAAAAGAACAACAAATCTTCTGTAGTTCATTCTCTTTAATTTTCCGCAATTCATTTACTACAAACTAGGGTGCCAGATGCACCAGAAATAGTGGAAGCAATCTGGGTTTTACCGTTGCCATACAAATTAGACATTCAAAAATAATAAAATAAAGAGCAATATGCAAATTCCAACAAAGACACAAACAAGAAAGAGTTCAACATGCTATTTCTCAACTCGATTTCAGTAAAACTACAATATAACTTGAACAAAATAGGAGAGTTAGGCCTGCAAATATCATTCCTATAATGTTAGTGAAAAATGTCTGTGATTTGTGTCCTTTATTAAAATCACGTACATTTGAAACATTTTATGTCAATTTGATTGAATTTTTTTCTCAAACTATCTATGAAATATCCTTAAAAGCCGGTAAATATACTTTCTGTTCATTAAATTATTCACTAGAAGTACGATTTTTATCGTGTACAATACAAATAATTATATTAAAAAAATTAGGTTACTCCCCCCCCCTCCTTCGACCACTAAATTTTGTGCCGAGTTCACGCCTTCTCATGGGTTAAGACTACATGAAGGCTATTGGCGATAAATCCCGCCGCCTCAGTTAAATAACGAGAAGAGCACCTGTGGGCTGGTACCCCCCTTCTCAGAACTTCCACACACGTCAAAGTGAGAACTTTTCAGCCTCGATTGATTTAACGTGCATTAGTTCCTCAACAAGGTGGATGTTTAGAGGACTAAAACTGGAACTCATGATTCAACGGAAAGATGCCAGTCAAGTATTCGCTAACAGTGTCACTCAGATCCAGCGAATACATCATCTAGACGGAATCGAAACTCGGTGAGGGAGATTATTTTTTTAATACTTGGTGTGGTAATGCAGATGAGCGTAAAAAGAGTAAAAAATGGTTAGTGATCTAGTATTTTCTTCGTCACCGAAGTACGATATGTTTGGTTGTGGAAATTTGGAGATTGCCAGGTTCTGTTTTATATTCGTCACTCGATATCTATTTAAAATTATGAGATCCGTCCAGGTAAACCTTTTGGGAGACATTAATAAACAGTCAATTAATTTAACTTGTATAATTCATAAACTGTAAAAGAATACTCGGAATACTTTTAATTTGATTTAAAGTATTTCGAAAATTGTTTCGAAGATATTATTTACTAAAAGTTTATTTAATCGGTTAAACAAGATATATATTTTTGTTGTTACGTCTCATTTATTATATGATTAAATGTATGTATCAAAATTGAAAAGAAAATTTGTTTTTATTTATTTATATTTAAGGACAACAAAAATATATAATTTACATGGTCTTTTTATTTCAAAGAGCGTGTTTAAAAAGTCATTCTAACCCTCTCTGTAAAGGTACTGTTTTCAAAAAATTAATATTCATTACAATTCTATGCAGTGAAACTCGAAATCGTATTCAGTCATCTTCAACTTACTCTACTCCGAGTTACGCAATCCTGGAGTTACGTGATTTTCAAATCTGGTCGATTCGTCTTTTCTCTGAACGCCGCGCAACTCGACTATTCACACCTCCCTTCCTGTTTTGTTAATGTAATCGTACATGCTCTGATGTATCACTTGGTATCGATGCTTAGCCATGATAATGTAATTTTGTGCTAATTATTTCTTTCCTAGGACTGTGCGTTAGTTATTACAAGTTATAACTTTTATACCGTGTTTGTTGTGTGTATTATATCTACTGGACTTTTAATCTGATTGAAGAACTTGTCGACCTTGCCAGACAAATAAATTTAGAAGTGGATAGGGATGACGTTCAAAAAATGCTGGATTCCCACAATCAGGATCTGGCATTTGATAATCTCATAGAAATGCATGAGCAAAAATAAATAAATTGAAGTACTTGAGTCTTTAACCAATATGACCAGTATTACCACTATTGAAGTACTTGACCCAGTTCAATCAGAAGATTGAAAGTCGTCTAGGAATTTGATAGATGACCCCAGTTTAAATGTGAAAGGGTTACTAATTTTATAAAATATAGACTCCACTAAAGAATGAATTTTTTCAACAAAACAAGGAACAGAAAAAACTATTAACATGATAGGAGGAAATATTTTGTGGGAAAAAAATCTTTGAGCCAACTAACTATTTTGTTAGACTTTATGAATCATTCTGCATCAAAATAAGTTCGGTTTGCGATTTTGTACTTGTGTTATCTAAGATTTTATAATTTTTTTTTCTAAATTATTATTTTCTTTCGTCTTTGACCTTAACTAAAAATAATTTATATGTATTTATATTCGAAATTATACCCCGACTTACGCGAATGCGACTTAAGCGGTTACCACTCAGTCCCTCCTATCGTGTAAGTCCGGGGTATTACTGTATTGAATACATCAATCAGTAAGGATATAGGATGTTATAAACTATAAAAGTGAAGAGTATTCTTATAAGTTAATTGCAAATAGTTGTAGGAACTTCCCAACTGATAGATAATTAAGTTTATTTAATGAATTATGTTTACAAGCGCTGTTTTTCCATGGTTTAAAATTAAATAAATTCCACTACCTACTTACAAACTGCAATTACTTCTCGCATAACATCGATTAAATATCATAGTGTAACAAACATGAGAACAAATTATTCTCAGATTTCAGTTTTTGTGTTATGAGTTAATAATGTAAAAATACTGTAGCGGAACTAGATTCCTTAAATTTTAATTTGCTTATTTTTAGGATGGGAACCGATGGTATACAGATGAGAAGAATCTCATAAAACGCCGCACTGATTATGCATCACAGGTTAGTTTTCCTCTAAATGGTAGAATAAATTATGCATTATCTCACATTGTTTAAAAATATATTCATTCAATGAGAATTTATTCATATTTATATGATAGATAAGAAATGTGTGTAATCGTGCATTTCTTAATTACTTTTAAAAGCTAATTAGATATAGATGTAAATGAAACTAACATAAATAATTTTACTAGCCTAGTGTATCTATCTTTTTATAAAAATTTATATTTATCTCTATTTATGTTCACAGATCATAACACTTTATGAGGAGCAGATAATGTGCTACAAGATTCTTCTGTGCATACTTACAATACATTTAACAATTTTATTCAAACTTGGATTAAATGAAGGTAAGTTTACATAATAGGGTTTTTTAACGGTCCATCAATATGCTAGTAAAAAACTTTAATTATGCGTTATGTTTCATAAATACCGATTATATTTTCAGTATCTGATAAATTAAGTTAGAAATAAAATATTTTTTTTCAATTTAAAAACAATCTACATGAAACAAACTTTTAGAGTTTTTAAAAATTTGATTTTGTCAGTGAATAAGAATTTATTTGATCAGATATGCCCACACGATTCTTTATGGTTATATTTATGAAGCATATATTATAAGTGTGCCATATTTAAGTTTTCAATTGTGTGTGTGATTCTTGGATTGTTTTATTTATTTCTGAAAGTTCTGATAAAATAAGAAAGTTTATGTTTCTATAATCAACTAAGAAATAGCAATCTAATTAGTCCACATGTTTATTTATCAGTTTTTCTGAAGGGACACCAGACAATACAATGTAATAACGCGCGTATAATCGTTTCAGTTCATGAAGCGAACGAGGCTAACGCTGAAATTTTTGAGATGCGCGTAGACGAGAAGTTAAAAAACAAAACTAACGATTTAATTTGAAAATATAAAGTATTTTAACACAGCAGACGGCTTTTTACTGACCTACTTCAAGTTGTTTAGCGTAGAATAAATTTTAGATAGAATAGAAAATGGAGTTGACGCGAGAATATTATCATGCTATGATTTTCTATGATTTTAAAGCTGGATTAAGTCAAGAGGATTGCTTTCAACGGCTGCAATTAGCCTTTGGAGATGAATCTCCATGCCGTGCTACTGTATTCAGATGGTTTAATAAATTTTGCAGCGATCACAATTCTCTTCAGGATGAAGAACACACAGGAAGACCGAGGTCGGCAGTGTTCACGGATAATGTGTCTGACATACGAAAAACGTCATTGGATGATAATAGCTGTACCTGCCAAATGATAGTGAAGGAACTTAACATTGGATCCGCCTCCGTATACAAAATTATTCATGAAGAAATACTTATGAAAAAACTAGTTCGTCATTGGGTTCCCCATAATCTAACTAAAAACCAAATGAGGAGCGTGCCAGAATCAGTAAAAAATACCCTTAAATTCCTAAATGCTGGTGGCCACCGCATCATTCCTAAACTTTTAACGGGTGATGAAACGTGCTTGCCTTTTTGACGTTCCAACACGTCAAGAAAGCAAAGTATGGGTCTTTGAAGATGATACCACACCGACAATGGTGAAAAGTCAACGGGCAATGAAACAAGTTATATATGCCGTTTTCTTGAAAATTAAGGGATTGGTGAAAGCCATCAAGTTGGAAGAACAAAAGACAGTAATAGCAAACTGGATACCTCTAAATGTCTTCCAAAAATTCTCCAAAAAGTGAATGTTAGGGGACTATTGCTTCACCTTGACATTGCATCTTCCCATACAGCCAGATTAACAGTTGAGTTTCTTAAGCAAAGCCAGATAAAACTGATAGAGCATCCACCTTATTCTCCTGATCTAGCTATGTATGACTTTAGGTTATTTTTTAATTAAAAAAAGTTCTTAAGTGGATGTCGTTTTCATTCAGAAGATATTGGTGTAGCTATAAATGCATTTTCTTATCAATTCCAAGAAATGAATGGTTTGAGGCATAATTTAATGTGTGGAAAATTCGTCCACAAAAGTGAATTGATGCTGGAGGAGACTACTTTGGACACTTTTAATATTTTGTAAGTATAACTTTAAAAACATAGGAGTACCTCAAAAATTTCAGAGTGACCCTCGTACATCTTTCTTTATCCACTGTGTTCCTCTGTTACGTTTCGACTCTTCCATCTCCTCAATGTTTTGCTTTTCTTCCATCTGAACACGAGGTATGACATGTTGTACTTCAGTACAACTGATACTAGATATGGGGTCTTGGATTATAACAAAGTTTATTTCTATTTACATTTCCTGCCTAAATGATTGAAAAGCTGTAAAAAAATTCAAGTATGACAACAAACCAAAAATCCAGTACTTCAAAATAATACCTCACTTTGTTATTTAAAAATGAACACGTACATGTAAGCGTATATACCCTCCATGCATAATTTATTTATCAATATTTAATATGATATCTTATAATTTCTCCGATATATTGGTATTCATTTATGTGTATTGTGTGAGAGTTTATACTTCGAATATTTTCTTATATTACAAGAAAAAAACTAAGAAAAATCTTAAATATCTTGAAAATTCACAATCACTTTTAATAGTTATCCCATTTTTACTCATTGACTTCTTATGATTCACTTTGTGTTTGAGAGATAATAATGGTACACCAACAATTGTGATGGTATAACTATATACAAAGAAATAAATTTAAAAATTTAATTTTTCTTCGTTTTTATACATAAATGTTATTAATTAATTTTTCTTTCATTTGCACAGAAGTAACAATTAAATGCAATTAGCACAATTTTCTAGCACCTATTTGGAGTTATAGTATTTTATGCAGACATTTAAATTTTATTATAAAAGTTACGCAATGTATAATAATTGATTTATTTATTTTAGTCAAATGATATTTAAAGGAAAAAGTTCTTGTGTATGCGTTAGAATTTCATCATTCCAAACTAATTGAGACTTTAAATCTTTTATATTAAGGAAAATTTTCAAAAGTTTTTGACTTTGCGTAGATTAATCAGATAAATGAGCCGATATACATATCTAAATACCTTGCACACTCAGTAAAAAGTACATATATTTTAAGATAAGGTAAAACAATATTATTAACGATTGCATAAGTGAAAACTCAAATCAATACATTGCTTACTTGATACGTATAAGGTGGAAAAATCTATCAATGAAAACATGATGGTTTAAATTATGCTTTTCTTAAATTGCTGTCAAAATTAACTAATATCTGGATCTACGAGGATATACTACATTATAGTTATATATTTCTTGATAAATGCTTTTTGTTTTCCACAGCTTATTTTGTAAATATATTTTATTTTTTAAAACATTTTTATGAATTCATTTTATAGACCTTTTAATTTTATATTTGATTTCTATAAGATGTTCCATAATTCAAGCAGAAAAAAAATAATAATAGTGTAGCAACTTTGTATTACGAAAAAACTGATCATATGGGAACTGTAATACAACTTTGTTGTAGCAATTTCTAATACTCTGTACAACATCAGTCAACATTTTAAATATACATTCAATATCCATCAAAAAGAAATTGCCTTGATTCTGCTTTAAAATATTTTTCATTAAGGAAAAAAATTAAAACTACATTCTGTCGAAAAAAATGCAGAAATATTTTTTTTTTTCAAAAAAAAATCACTTTGTTAAAATTTGTGCGGTGTAGCAACTATAGAATGCAAATATAAAAAGGGCCGTCAGGAATCAATTTCCATAGTCAAATATTTGTACTCTTTAGCTAAAAGGAAAGGACGAATTTAAATTTCCAAAGCCATGTTTGTGAAACTACAGGATTCTTAAGTATGTTAAGCCTGTGAATATCTTTCATATTGTTAAAAAAAGGATTGTGTAAACAGAGGAAAAGTAGGCACATTAGCTGAATATCGGGATTTCGGGAAAGATTTCAAAGACTTAAGCAAAAACATTTAGATTTTTTTCCCAATTCTGGTGTAATGACTTGATTAGAAAAATCGAATAAAAGTTAAATAAAACTTACACGTATCTTTCTTTATTCCTTTATAGTAAAATTTAAACGATTGGATAGTTTAATGGTTCATTTAACAGTAAAATGCTATGCATTTCAGCGTGTAATAATTCTTGTGTTATTAAGTCTTTTTAGGTTTTGCTTTACTTTATTTTTTTATTTAGTTTTAAAAATTTATATAAACAATTATTTCATAGCAGTATTAAATCACATCTTGCCATTTGATTTTTTTTTCATACTTTAAAACAGTATTTTTTATAAATTATTTAAAGCTCAAGTAAAATATTTTAATTTTTACAGCTGATTAAGCAGAAAATGCATTGTTTAAAGTAACAATTCAAATTTTTGATAACTATTTGTATCTCATAGTATAAAATACAACATTTTTCCGTTAAAAAAAGCAAATTGAGATACCACCTTTGTACTTATAAACCATTGCAACCATATCAACTTTCAAGATAACTCACCAAATTGGCAACCCGGATTCGCACATGTGGTAAAAGCTGAATCGGCAACCATGTATTTCATTTCATATTTCTTTGCTTGCCTCCATTTTTAGCCTAAACGTTTGTTGATATAGCAAGCTCGAATACTAAAATGCAAGTAAGGGATTTACCGAATTTTTAAATTATAAAATTTAACAATACAGCTAATAATAATGATACATTTCTATTCTTATAAAAATTACATATAACAATAAAGTAATTATAAAACAATATAAAATAAATAATAAAATAGAAAATAAAATTAAATGATAAAATTAGGTTTTTTATTGATTGCTATTTATTTATAGTTACTTATTTTTTTCATATAGTATTTTTCGACTATGTGCATTCATCATTTCCCTCAGTATATTCTATTTTTAGAATTCGGTTGATTTTGTTCAATGTCGACTATATGATTGCAATAGTACATAAGTATCATCATTACGGGAATAGTTGCACTCAATATTCATCACAGTTTGCTATAATATATCAAATACACGCATATAAACTAATCATTTCCTTTACACATTTCTAAGCATTTTTTTCTCTTATTAATTTCTAATTATATTTATGTGTACATAAAAACAACTAAGAGTGTTAAAGCTTTGTTCTATTTTATATTAATATAGAATAATTCTGAAAGAAAAAAAGTTGATTTCTGGATATTTTCCTTTTTGAAATTAAGAAACCATAATTTTCGATAATGCGTTTTTTATGTTTTAATGTGAATTTCAAAGTAAATATTTGATTCTGAATTTTTGAACCAAATAAGTATGTTTCCGTTCTTTGTAACATTAATAAGCATAAAGAAATGTCTTCAAACAATTTTAAAAAATCCTTTATTTTCTTCGATTTATGTAATAAGCTATTTAAGAGCAACTCAGATTTAAAAATAAATTTATTTTGAAAGTAACCAGTAATGTAATTGTTTATTTTCTTCTGGTTTTGTGGAATCGAAAATCATAGGATTATATTTTTTGTTGAATGTTATAATATTACTTTTAGAATAGCTACTTGTCTTTCATTTCTTTTATTCGATATTTCTTTACGTATATATATATCAACGTTTTCAAACAAAATTAAAAATTTATAAGATAAAATTTGTAAAATATCCAAGTGCAACCTCGGACCAAAAGTGGAATTAAACTAGTTTGATGACGCCAACCTTCTCTCTCCCCCTATTGCAACTTAAGAGCTAATCTGGAAATATCCAATTTCTCAAAAATTTAAAAAAAATCCATGCCTAAAAAATTAAGCTATTCGTCATTGCATTCTGAAAGATATAATATATAAAATTTTAAAACAACTAAGTGTATAATATAACTGAACCATAAACATCAAAGATGATACACTGATCTTTAAAATGGTCGTATAGAAGCGAAAAAACCTCTAAAATTTGAAAAATTAAATAAGAACACAGTATTTTTACCAATGAAATACATTAAAACATCAATACACTTTGCATAAATCCTCAAAATCTCAACTATTATATGTATATGTACATCATATATTTATATATATATATATGCAATATATTTACAGTAGGAAAATTTTCATTTTAATTAGAAGTGATGAAATGGTCGTGGCCGAAAGATTAAAAAGAGGCTTGTTCGTGATCACATTGTTTATTTGAGTATACTTCTCATACTCAGCCAAAAATACTAGAGAGGGATTATTCAATTAGCAGTATTTATATATAGGGAAGAACCGGGGAAAACACATTGTAAAAAATACAGTCACGTGTCTAGGTGAAGGGAATAACTAGTTATTTATAGAAATAACATAATTGTTTAAGGAATATTAATCCCTATTACTAAACGCGCATGAAAACCATTAATGATCCTATATTTCTTCGAATCGCTGATAAATCTATCAAATTTCAAGGTCTAAAGAATCAGTAATAAACCAACATGTTTTTAATGCTTGAGAAAGAGATGCATTTAGGATTTATGAAATAAAGGAGATTATCAATTTAAGTTATTACATATATATATATATATATATATACACTGTTGTTTGTGTAAAAAAATTCAACACCATGAAGGAATTATCAGAATTAAAGAACTTTGCAGCAAATATCAATTATAGCATGTTACGTAAGATAGTAAAGTTTCAGAGCCATCTCGCATGCGTGGCGTGAGCAGTGCCCTTTGAACTGATGCTGAAAGCGTATAAATAGAGGGCTGTAGTGGGACGTTGAAAATAGTTAATGATTATTTGTTAGTGGCGAATGTTTAGTGAGACCTAAGTACAGTTGCGTACCGGAAAATAATTGCGGCCCCCCGCAAGGTCAGGTCTTGGGCCCCAAGCCAGATCTTATGCATTCGTCCATAAGAACATTCTTTTCTGGCAAGTGTGTGTGTATATATATATATGCATATACAAAGGACTGCCAAACCATAACATAATGTGCCTTTATACATCACGTAAAAATATTTAATATTAAACTTATAACTGAATACAAAATCAACCGGAGTCTAAGTAAATGAAGTAAATAATGTAAAAAATTATAGAGTATTTATAATATTTATTCAAACGGGAAATCTAACGATAGGTGACCTGGTAACTTAAATAAAAACGAACACTAAGAAAGGCACGAGCACTGCAAAATAATTTTCAGTTTAAAATTCTTATGAAAGAAAAAAAGCTATCACTTACCTCAGTTTTCATTTCTGAATCCCGAGATAAGCTTCATCTAAAGTTCGATTATATTCTAGCGTAAATACTGCAACTTTTAATAAGGAGAGTTCTTTGTATGAAGCAAAAATGATCTCATGAAAAAAGAAATAAACTGATACATTCCATTATGCTTCATTTGACTGAATACTCATGAATCTATCATCAAATAAGCATTTAAAATCCTCTCTATGCTTTTTCAAGTATCGTAACACATTTTTTCTTGAAAAAGGCATAACAGATGTACGTTATTTACGACTTCGCTAAATGAAATTGAAACACAGGGTGGGGGAACTAAAGACGCCAGTAATTTACTCTGCTGCTTCTTAAAAAGTAAATTATGTCTTTTTTTCCCTTCTGCCTGCAGTTAATGTAATGTATACTGTAGTAATAAGTGATGAATTTTTATATCTCCCTAGCATTTTATCTGATTCTCCGTCTAACTTTTATTTTATTTGTTAGTAATCTAGGTTTAAAAAGAAAAGTATCTCTCGTCATCTGGATTACAGCAAATGAAAAAAAAAATTGATTTAGCTGTAGGATTAAAGATATCTAATGAGCGTATTAAGTTTTGATTATGAAGGACGTTAGATCGCAAATTGGAAAATCACTTAAAAATTCGATTTTTTGAAATGTAAAGCGAATTTTGAGAAAACCTACGTTAATGGTGTCAGTCAGGCTTTGCCCCCCCCCCGCAGTGTGGGGTTTGCGGGGGTGTACGTTACGCCACTGCCTAAGTATGTCTCCACGACGAAATAAGAAGATATTCCAACAAATTACGCAGTTTGAACAAGGGAGGATTGTCGGCCTTCGAGAAGGAGAATTTTCCTATCGTGAAATAGGGGCTCTTTTGCAGAACAGTTCCACAAAAATGCGAGTTTGGAAGCAGTGGACCAGCGAGCACCAAACAACTCGAAAAATTGGCAGTGGATGACTGAAGGTGACGATCAACACCTGCTCTGCATGGTGGTGAATGACCGTACAGCTTCCCCCAGGTAGTTGGCAGTACATTGTTCTACTGCTACAGGTGTACTAATGTCGGTTTCGCCAATTCATCGGCGTCAGCTGCACCGTGGATTGCATGCAAGGGTGTCTTTATACAGAATCCCCCTCACGGGAAACCGTCTATGGCTGCGTCTGCAATGGGCTCATGAGCACTGAGCCTGGCAAGCTGATTGGCACCAAGTTATCTCTTCAGATGAATCATGCTTCAATTTGTGGGACCATTCGTGTTAGACGCTATGCCGGTGAACGCTACCTTCCAGAGTGCGTTATCGAACGACATAGGGACCTAACACCCTGAGTTATGGTTTGGAGTGCGATTTCATATCATGGACGATCCAATTTACTATGAATTGAAGGTAATCTCAATAGCAACAGGTACGTCCGTGAAGTGCTACCGCCCGAAGTTCTTACCTTCCTTCAAGGCATCCCTGGAGCTATCTTTCAGAAGGATAATGCACGCTCACATGTTGCAAAGACTGTTCGAGACTTCTGTTCAGCCCAACACATGCAACTTCTTCTTTGACCTGCTTATTCGCAAGATATGTCGCCTATTGAGCCCGTGTGGGATTTGGTTGGTAGGTGTCTCGCTCATGATCCACGTCCTGCAGCCTCAAAAGACGAAGTTTTGCGGCGCGTACAAGCAATATGGAATATTCTTCCACTAGCAAACATTAAAAATCTGTTTGACTCCATGCCACGTCGTATAGCAGCACTTATTGCAGCGCGTAGCGGCTACACCAAGTACTGATTTAGGACACTGAATATTGTTTTTTTGCTTGCAAATTTCGTCATTAATTTGTACTAATACAAGTCATATGAGCATTGAATTTCATTTTATTCTGATAATTCCTTCATGGTGTTGCATTTTTTACAAACACTAGTATATATATATATATATATATATATATATATATATATAATATATATATATATATATATATTCTTTTAATGATAAACATAATTGGAATTCTTCAATTCATTTTTATGTATTAATATAAAACACATGAGACACATTTATTAAATAGTCGTAGCCGTGTATAAATCTTCAAGCTCGGATTCGGATTTAAAAATATTGATATCTATCAAGATAAAAGTTGAATATATTTGGTATTTCCAGCACAGAATAATAAATATTTTTATGCGCAATTGTAATTTGATTTATATTTCCATTATGCTTATAGTATATCAAATAATTTTCAATGCATAATCAATATAGGAGGGGGAAAGAAGAAATATATTTGCTTTGAATATCTAGTTGTCTCTATTCATATTGAAATGTGTTTTTTCTCTGAATTGTGTTTCATGTGCATTTGAATCCAGTGTATAATCTTTGTAAATTGAAGTTCAGAATGCCTCAAATTTTTTTCCCTTAAAATATTTGATAAAAATTGATAATTTGTCTAGAATTAATACGAATACTCTCGGGGGAAAAGTAGCAGTCAATTTATGTTGTCTATCTACATCTCAAAAAGTCTGTCTTAGTTGAATTTCTGAAGTATTTGACGTTTTAGCATTGCATATTATTTCAAATTTCTAATATCTTAATATTCAATCAGAAGAAATTCTACTTAAATTATTAAAACATTTCAGAGATTTCTTTTTTGTGTTATTTACAAACTATCGTTATGAAAGTTTATTACATGTCATCAGTAATAATAAAAGTAATACAGAAATGGATATTTATTCATAACACTACCTTTCAATCTTTGAAAAAAATTCAATGGTATATTTAAAAAAATCTTTCTTTATCAATGTAAAGAAAAAAACGGATAGCACTACTTTTTCTCTTACTTCTTACTACAATGAAACATAAAGCAATATTCTTCCATTTTGCAACTGACCTTACTTTCTTATGATTACATAATGCAGTCATAACCTTCATAAGTTACAGTTGTCCTTGTGGGAGAATTAAAAGAAAAAGGTTTGATGATTTATGATGGATCACTGAATTAACTATATGAAAATGTTTTTTTTTCATTTTACTTAATTCAATGAATTATTCTGAAAGCATTTTTTAAACCGCGAAGGTTCCAATCTTAAATTTCATATTGATTCGTTGCCTATATTAGATTTATAAATTTGTGATTTACTGTTATGCAGCAAATGAATTCTCGAAGAAAAGTCAAGAGTAAGAATTGTTATTGAATATATTTTGAAAAATTGCGAAAGAAGAAAATTTGAAATGAAAAATTTATTTTTAAAGCTTTGTTGTACGGCAGATAAGCATCAAGAAGTTAAGAATTGATAGAACTTATTATCAAATAATGAACTGAACTCCAATATAGTAATATCTGTTTATGAATCCTTAATATCATATAACTGCTACTTGGATCCAAGATTCTTGGAAATAATGGTAAAAATGATTAATACATTTTCGTTACTATTGCGATTGCCATATTATACATTGATAGGTTTGTATGAAACTGTTGTTTAAATAACTCTTGATACTAAAATATTCAATTAAAAAGCAGCGAGATAAAAAAAAACTAAAAAATTAAACAGCTTTAAATGTGTATTCTTGTCTCTTTTACTCACTTAGACATGATTGAGAATCACCAGATTCATCTTTTGCTAAATATCTACCCAAAGAATTTGACTTCTGCCTTGTCAGGAAGTTTCGAAAATGTGACAATCTATTCATTTCAGTCATAGCTATTACGATTTATCTGAGCCTTATTCCGGTGGTACGTCTCTGCGAAACATTTGACATCCAGTCGTTTGGCAAAGATTAATCTATTGGCATCCATTTGGTTTGATTAATAAAATGGGAATTTCCTATTATTATATTTTCCTTGTTCAATGTGAGTGCGTCTATTTTATCATTTTTTCCTGTTATTCAAATTCGTACAGTTCCTCAAAGTTCAATTCTTCTCTCTATATGTGTCCCTCAATAACTCCTTTACAAACATCGCCGTCTTCACATCCACACATATGTACTAACACCAAAAGACAGCACTTTACACCAGGGGTGGGCAGACTTTCCCAGGGTACAGGCTACTTCTAATTTTTTCAAGGTGTTGCGGTCTACCAGTGTCGTAGGTGTAGTGAACTAAAAGAAAGTATACAATACAGCCGAACCTCCAATTTACGAGCCTCTATTTTACGGATTTCTCTATTTCTGGAACTTTTTCCTGAAACAAGAACATTTTACGATTTTCTTCGTAAAATAGCCTCCAAAGAGCGAAGTGCATTTTCTTTTCAACGAAATTTACTCTTATCATTCGATTTTTTTTCCCTCCGTATTTTTTAAAATACCGTATTTACTCGAATCTGAGCCACACTTTCCCCCCATTGTTATGCTACTGAAAATCGGGCACAGCTTAGAATCGAAAGGAGAAAAATGTGTTGATTGGGGTATTTAAAGCAATTACAGCTTCATACATGTTTTTAAAAATTTTAATACTGATAAAATAACTACCGTAAAATCCGGCGTATAACGCGCGCCTCTACTTTAAAGCATCATTTTTTTTTATTTTTTGGTATATTCGCCGTAAAATACGGACCCCCATTTTTACGAAGAAATATGCGTGTGCAATCAATCAAGTAATTTATTCGAGTTATTATTCCAAGTTGTGAAAAAAATATAATACTTCAAGAGATACAACCCTTTACGTTCATAAAGAATGTCATTTCTCTTAAATAAACAGTATTTCGACACATATAGAAGCCTTATTCTTTTTTTTTTGCTTATCTTTTTTTTCTTTTGAAGCTATCATTTTTTATACCTGGCGTATAACGCACACCCGTAAATTTCGATTGCATTTTTTGTGTTCAAAGCTCACGTTATACGCCCGATTTTACGGTAGTTATTCAGTTCTTTAGTTTTTCTTTTAAATTTATTTCAATTTCGCAAAACTGTATATCAATAAACCACATTTTAGAATTTTTGTCAATTTTCATAAAATTTTGTTGAGAATTTGGGACAGGGCTTAGATTTGAACAAATACTGTATTTCTAGACTTTCTTATAACGGAATGATTATTAGGACTTAGCGAAAGCGGTCACCCCAAAATTTCTTGGCGGTCCACCGGTCGATCGCGATCGACTTAATGCCCACCCCTGCTTTACACTATAGGCATAACTTTCTGTCCCTGCTTATGGCCACAAATTCCTCCAAGAACTCCAAGAGAAAATTTCTGTCACACTTTGACAATGAGAGCTAGCTTGAATGATAAAGATAATACTATTTCAAACAAACTTTTCACATCTAAACACAACGTATTTGAAATTGAACTAGTTGGAAATAAAACATATCCCGAGGGGCCAATGTACGAAAGGACAGTAGCAAAAAATACAGTGCTATTAAAATAAAAAACACCATTAACATTAAAACAGGATGTATAGTTTTTCACTAAATGGACTTAGAAAGTATTCTCGATAATGTTTATCGTATAATATTTTCTTTTGTAGATTAAGCTTTGAATATCACAGATTAGAGAAAAACAGTTTCTTGCATATTGCTTTATAAATAAATATGTATTCATTCATAAACATTATTTCAGTCGAAATTTTTTTAAATGTATTATTACCAAAAACTGCAATGCAATACATTTTTAAAATTTTTACTTTTTTTTATTTGTCACGATGGCAACCAGTCAATCATTTACTTCCTTTGATGTTTATTTGCAGTTTGTTTCATTTTCAATAATGCTTATGGAAATTAAACAGCATTATTCGTTAATTTTAGTAATAAATAGGGAATTATAATTCGCGAATTTTGTTCACATGCCATTTACTTAATTGAAGCATTTAAGCATTAATTTTTAAGATTAAAATTCATGTATACATTATTAAAAATACATTGGTAAACTAATTTAAATAATATTATTTCTCCTTTTTTTACACTTCTAGGTTGATTTTTTTTTAATTCAGAGAGAGATTTTTGATAGTTTTTTAGTATGTCTGCATGTTTGAGTCGTTTTTTTTTTTTTAATAAAAAACGCTTTTATGAAATGACGAACTTTTTACTTCAGTGACAAAAATTTTGTATCATTTCTTTTTTTTTTTCTTTTTGTATATCTTACTCATTGAAATATTTTAATAGTTATTCATTCATTTACCATAAACTCAAGAGAGATAATTAAAAGATTTACTCAAAAATGCTGTAATAATCTACAAAAAAAATATATATATTAGCATTTCTTTTCAGATCATTCATATAAAACATTTTTAGGTTATTCATTTCAAGACCGCTTGATTATTTTTTGGTATTATTTAATGTCTATTATTTAGGTTTTAGTAAAGATATATAAGTACTGTAATAAATCATTAGAGAAAATGAGTATGTGAATTATTTTCAAATGCAAATATCTTTCATATTTATATTCAGCTATAATTTCGAAACCGATATCAAACATCGATCGAAAACAATACATCCTATAATTACATTAATTATAAACAGTACTGAATTTATACGCATTAGATTTATGCCTTTACATAAATCCTTTAAATTAGTTTATCACATTATACGCTTCAATTTCAAGTTGGTGTATCCGCGCATTTCACGAACGGAAATAATTTAAAATCCTGGGACGATAACAATAAATGTATTTATATACATGTCTAAAAATTGTATTCTTTAAAATTGTTTCGCATCTATTTTTCATTTTAAATCCTTTTATCCACAAAATATTCAACAATGGGTTCAATTTTACAATGGAATGGTTGAGAACATGTCACCGATTAATTGATTCATGAATAATTCAATATGGTTTGTCATTAGTCTCTTTGGATAATAGATGAACAAAGGATACTATAGAAAAAGAACAAGGACTTGCTTGAAGTATGTAAAATAAATTTCTATCACCTCTTCACACAGGAAAATGGCGACAGGTTTAAAATGGATAACTAATTGATCAGTTATGCAGTCAAAAGATTGCTCAAATGTGTCACATATTAGATGTTAAACAAAATGAGCTCTTAATAAACTAAGCATGCTTGCTTAATGTATTGATTGTTAAGAAATATGTAAATAAAAATAATTCTTTATGTATATATATATATATATATATACACCATCCATCTACCAATATAAATATTTGTTCTTTTTTTTTGTTACTTCAAGTCCTATATTTTGAATTTCGTCATATTTCTGCTAAAATTGATTTTTAAAGGACATTTAGGTGAAATTTTTGGTTTACTTAACAAACAGGTTAACTTTAATCAATATTCAGTGACATGAACTATGTTGTTCGTATTAATAAATATTGCAATCCTGATAAAACTGGAGTTACTTGTAATTTAATTTGTCTTTGTGGTTGAATGACTTTTGCACCCTAAATTAAATTTATAATGCGTTACAGGAGAAGTTTATCATCTTTCTCTATCCCTCTTCTTTTAACAGGCGCAAATACTGTGTCTTTTTATGAACATTTGTGATGTTAGATGCTTATTTACATAAAAAATCATATCTATTGAGGATAAATGATCATGAATCTTTTAAATTCATCTTCACTGCTTTTTATGAAACATTTTTCTTCTTTTCATTAAAACCTCTTATGCATTTGGTTATTGCAAAAGTGATATCTTCCCCAAAACATTATGAGTTACTTCTATTCTTTCGATAGTTTTGAAGCTCATAATATTTAAATATATTTAATTTCATTGAATATCGGTGTGTAATAATCGGAAGCATGTGTTTCAAACCAGTATAAAAATCATTTATTTGTATTTTAAAATGTTTTCAGCGATATATTTGCCATCTCTATGATTCATTAAATTCTCATATTTCTCTCAGAAATGTAATATTTGTGCAGAGAGGCTGATTTATTTACTAAATTAAAACTACATATTCTGATTTTCAATTTCATAGTATTTTTAAGAAATTTATTTCATTTTACTTATGCAAACAGTTATCTCAAACCTTACATCTTGTTATAAAAATATATTGCTTTAAAATTATTTGAATGATACCTTGCATTCTTCTGGATGAAATATTATACTGCTTTAGAAAGTAGAGAAGTAATACCAGTAAGAATGGGGGTGAGATGGAAAGAAAGAAAATAACAAGAAAAAGAAAGAAAGGAAAAATAAAAAAAAATTATGCACTGTGGTAAAGCATTATTAAATTTCATCTTTTTTCCCCCTTAGAAATTGGAAATGATCATTGTTATAACACTGTGGTTTGTTAGCAAGTTTTTTACAGATATCTTACGATAACAACATGACAAAATGTGTATTAAAGGAACACAGATAAAAGTTAATTTGAATTTCTGTCATTTAATTGCAAGCAATTACATTGCATATAAAAATTATTAAACAATGTGTTATTAATATATATGTTGTGTCAGAGATGCCTCGTTTTTTTTCGGATATTGGAAAATTTAAACTTTTGCTTATGATTCTAGATTGTACTTTCATATGTAAAATTTTATTTCCTTATGGTATTGTAAGAAGTAGCACACACGTATGCTTGGATATGATATCTTTTCCATAAATCCAATGTAGTTTTATTAAAATCTAATTCGATTTAATACATAAACGTTGGAAATCTAACTGGATATCTCTATATAGCTATAATTCTTTATAGAAAGAAATTTACGAAGAACATAATTACGAACTCACACGGTTCAAATTTATTAGATTTAAAGCAGACATTCTTACAATATTCTATCATTATTATTAAGACAGTCATGTAATGCCTAACATTTATATAGTGCCGAATGCAGTATACTATTCACAAATTTAGCAACAATAATCTGAATTTTGTGTAGCAAATATTTTGAAAATCGAAAGGTTTTGTGAAAATTTTGTTTTATTTTTTGAAATTGAATCAGTTGTGGTTTCTCCAATAGCTGATACGTTGTTGGTTTCGATTAAATGATAGACAAGCAATAACTGAAATAAAATAACTTTATTCAACTTGAATAACTGTTATCAAAAGTAATTATACACGTAGAAAAATATTTACTTACCATACGATCTCTAATTTATATATTCTTATTGTTGTACTGATATTAATTTTCCAGATTTCTTCAACCCGGGAGCGAGGTCGTGGGGCAAAGAATCACGCGGGTCACGAAATCTTGAATTCTGGGAAAATTCTTATTTGTTACCAATGGCCTTGTCAATATTCTCTTGTAAAAAACTCAAACAAGAAAAAAAATTAACATGCTATTTGTCGATCATCAACATACAATAAAACTTCAATAACTTAAACAAAATATGACAGCTTTGCTTGCAAATATCATTCCTGTGATATTATCGAAAAGTGTCTGAGATTTGCGGTCTTATTAAATCACGCACATTTGAAACATTTTAGATCAGTTTGATTGGATATTTTCACAAATTATCAAATAAAAAAATTAAGAGTCCTTAAAAGTAGGTAAGAATACTTTTTACTAATTAACTTATTCACTGAAATTCCGATTTTTATCGTGTACAATAAAAATAATTATACAAAAAGGATTGGGGGGACTCCGGCACCTCGTGACCAATAACGCTACTGTTGAGTTCTCGACTTCTCCCGGGTTATAGAGCTAATTCAAGAATCGTCTTTTGTGTTATTTTCCATCCAGCCTTCTCACTATCCTCTTATCAACTTCTGAAATGCCATGCATCAATCTTTTAACGTCCGTTTGACATCCTTTGAACCTCCTCCTGTCATTTTCTATTCTCTACATCTCCACTTATATTACAATGTACATTTACTCACATCACGGTTCCCTCACAAGGTGATGTTTTGTTATCAAACAACTTCTTAAGGTTAAATCGTGTGAGGACCATCTAGATATTCATTCTAGAAATATCTTGCGTATTTTACATTAAATAAAAATACATTAGTGCAGTAAAGAAATCGAATGAAATATAATTAGAAAGAAAATTTAAATGCTACGCTTGAAAAAAAAATCATTTTGTAAACATATCCTAGAAATGATTAATCTCTATAGATGTCCATCAAACTATTTTTTTTTCCAAATTATTTGGAAGTAATGATTGTTCGAATTTCTAATATGAGTTATTTATGCAATTATGCATTAGTTCTATGTAAAATATTGATTAATTTTGTAACGTAAAACCTATATTTCAAATTAATAAAGTTGAGGAACTTTTAATTAATCTCATAAGTTAATTAATTAGCAATAACATATAATTCCCTGGAATTATTAAAAATATTTCCAACCCAGTCTATTGGAATAAAAATTTCAAAAGTTATTTGAGATGGATTGCCAATAACTGTCACACAGTGAGTAAGGGTTCCTTTACGTAACACTAAAGAGCAACACGAGGGCTATTAGCGATGGACCTCCTTATTTTGAACCAAGTTTATATGACGAGGACAACACCGAGCTTGCATCCCACTCTCCTAACTTTCACACGTCGCCAGATTTAACATACATGAGCCCCTCTGTAAGGCGAGTCTTCAGTAGCGCTCAAGTTCATGATACGCACCCATAAATTTCAATATTATTTCTCGTGTTAAAAGTGCGCGTCCATATGCTTTTTACTCAAGACAAATTTGAAAGTAATATAGCCGTAAATGCATTAAATTTTGAATCTTAACCACTTTGATTATTTTGTACAGTGGTCATCAACCTTTTTATCGCCATTGTCCACTCAACGCTTGATAATATTGCCTTGGCCCTACGCCAGAGGGGTTGGGGATACGTTGATTGTTTATATTCTAGCTTGCTTTGATTTAATAATTTTAACTCAATTGCATTCAAACAAGCCTTCGGAATAAATCACACTTATACTAAAATAGGAATATAAAGTGATTTAACTTTGAAATAAAGCGATTTTTCCATAAAAAGTAGCATAAACCCAAGGGAAATGCCCTAGAGCAGGGGTGGGCAGACTTTTCAAGGGTACGGGCTACTTTAATTTTTTCAAGGTATTGCGGTCCACCCAGTATCAGTGGCCCACACAAAGGGGGGGGTGTTCACGATTCCCGACCCTCTTCCATAGCCCATGATTTTTTTTTTGATCGATTACAATCCCATGCGTATAGCACGTAAAATTTAATTGTTTGTTATTAATACTTTTTTTATTAATTAATGCTAATTATTTATTCAATAATTTATTTCTTACTGTTCTTGGTTCCAAACAAACTACAAAGTGAAAAAAATACATATATGTTTGGCAGCGTATTGGGGTAGGATATGAGAATGGTAGACATTCAACCCTGGGCCACCGCACCGCGCCCCCTTTGAAAAATTCTCGTGTGCGCCCTTTGCCTAGGATCGTACGTGTGGTAAGGTAAAGAAAAAGTCAACAATATTTATTATAACTTAATAATAAATACGGAATATATGTACTTACCTCTATGTAAGTAAAAAAACTCACTTTTTTGAAACAGTGTTTAAAGCAAAGCGCAAAATACAAGCATAAAAATAATAGCCACAAGTATAATAGTATCAAATGATGCATTTATTATCAAACAATTCAAAACACATTAAAAAATAAAACATTTTCATCTAAAGTTAGTTCTCGTAATAATAGTCAGTAGAAGACTTAGTTTGCGTACTGTCAGCCAATCTTGAATATTTCTGTATACAATTACTAACTGCTAATCTTCAGACGGTCACTCCAAATTGTCTTGGCGGTCCACTGGTTGATCGCGATCGACGTAATGCTCACCCGGCCCTAGAGTAAATAAAAGAAAAATGATTTAATGTTCCTTGTGTAGCCCGATACCATTTGATCTACGAACCGGCACCTAGCCGCTGCCTGAGGTTTGGGTACTACTGCTTTAGTATATGAAATATATATGTTTATATGTGTTTATATAAGAAGAATATATATATATAAAGATAAAGTGTAGTCATTTCTCTCGTGTTATAATTTTTAAATATATAAATCAATGCAAAAACCATTTAAATGAAACAACGAAACTTTAAAATCGTAACTTTTTAAAACATTTGTTGCATTGTTTCGAAAACATTTAATGATTTTGTAAATTAAATTGCTTTCTTTCAGTTCATTTAACAGTATCCAGCAAAATTTTATATTTTGCGATTTTTTTTTCTTTATAAAAAAAGAGCATATAAAATAAATGTAATATTTTTAAATAAAAAAAAATCACTTTCATTTTATAGCTAACATGATTGTGTTTAGCAACAAATAAACTAATTACTATGATAATCCATAGCTATAATTGGATTAATTTACCATAAATTATTTTCAAGTTTTTAAATAGTAATATCGAGGGAAAAGAAGATACTTATTAGTAGTGGAGTGTTTTTCAGTTCTTGAAATGTGCTTTACATGTACAATCAGATTTAAAAAGAATTACTAGTTGTGTACAGTTACTGACTGTCTGTCACAATGTTTCCATTTATTTCTTTTTGCCTTCTTTTTTCTTCCAGAGATAATCGTCGTTGAAGGACAAGTAGCTATCTTACCTTGCGAATCAACATTGTCATCAAGGAATACTTCCGCGGAGACAACTTTACTTAGATGGTTTCATAATCGCTATCATAAGCCACTCTACACATTGGATGTCCGTCACGTTAATCAGCAATCAAAATCATTTCGTTGGTCTGACAATAACGCTAGACATTTCCCATCACCTGATTATGAAGGTCGCTTATATTTGGAATTGAATTCTGAGATACCAACTTTGAGGATTGACCCTGTCCTATTTGATGACCATGGAAGATATACTTGTCAAGTAGATTTCAGAACTAGCAGATCGGTATCAAGTTACACAGATTTACGTGTCATAAGTAAGTATGACTTATTTCCATTTCAAAAACGAATAAAATTGACAAATATTGGATAAAATTTCATAATATTGTTCATACTCTATATAACTTTTTTTGCAAATAAGTATTGTTCTCTTCATATAGATGCAAACAATAATTAAGGTAAGGAAATATATAATAAAGTATTCTACAGTGCATGTGGATTATAAATAACTAATTTTATGAATTTAAATTACAAATAATTTTTTTTAAAATGTATAATTTATTCTTAGTTACAAAACAGTTTAAAATCAATTTTATTTCACACGATTACATCCCATAGTTCTTTTAAAAAAGATATAGAGTTCTAAATCATCTTCACAAAAAATGATCACGATTCTAAATATGCTTACAAATAAGCAACAAGTAAGACATTCAAATAAAATGTACATCTCTCATAAAAATATCAGTTACAAATTTTTTTTAAAAAAAACTATGACAGTATAACAAATATTTCTTTTTAGGATAATATATAACTTTACATTATGTTCATACAAAGATTTATTCGTTCTAATTCTAGATATAATTATAAACAAATAATGGATAATTAGAAATTTAATTAAATTCTCATCTGTCTGTAAAATATTTATCTACTTCTGAAAAAATCATCATCAAAAAACATATAAAATAGTGGGAAAAAAATTTTTTTTTTAGAATTACTAAGAAAAAAGAGTAGCAAACAACAATATTTAAAATTAATGTTTCATTTAGACAGAATAATTATTATCTTTAATTGAAAATCCAAAATTCTAAAAGTTGCATTGAGAAACCAGCAAAGCTCTCTTCTATCTGTATTTATGCTGTTTGGGAAAATGCCAGAGAAATTTCTCGTGTGAAATCGTTCCTCGTTTTACTTTCTCAGAGCTATTCTATTTAATTTATTGGGAGTTGTAACTGTCTATCAAGAAGAAATAAAGTTAATCATGAATTAGAGACAGGGATACGCCTTTGTAGTCAAATGTCATTTTCAATTACAATTGAAAATGAAGGATAAATGATTATTTCTATTTATGACTAATTACCTAAAGGACGTACATACGATTTATCTTGCCATAATCGGTATAAAAGATAAACTAAAATTTTTAAAAAAATGATTATTTCAATACTTTTTCCAAATGCTCATGCAGTGTACCTGCTATTATCCTTATTCCATTTTTTCATTTGTTGTACATTACTTTGTCTTACAGTATGTAATTATTTTTAAATTCTGGATAAATTTTCCTATTTGAAAGATTTTTTTCTTAAATTTTAAATTAAAATAAGAATTTTATATATTTAATAGATATTCTCAAACATTTCATAGATCTTACTGGAACCTAAAAATTTTCACTAAATAAAAGTTTAAAAATAGCTGTTTAATAAATGGAAAATCCTATAATGATTAGTATTATTCAAAATAATCAAATTTAGAAAATTTTTCATTAAAAAATCTCTTGTACATGCTATTAAAATCCTTTGATTCAAAAACTATTAAATATAACAAACAATATGCAACTAAAAAGTATAATATCTACACGATAATTTTTGTGATATTATTATCTCAATTATAAATATAAGTGTGTTTTGTGTCTTTGTTGAACTTGTGTTTTTTTATGTTGTTTATTCACAATAATAGGTAAAGTTTTTTTAAATTGATTTATCTAATTATATAGGTAATAAAACTTCTGTTTATAGATGATGATTATTAACAATACTTTATATAATATCGTAAATGATATAAATGTAATTTATGTTTAAAACGAATAGTGTAGTAAAAGGTAATATGGATGTAAAAATGTTTGCTTTAAATGCAACTTATATTAACACTATAAATAAGAATGTAATAATATTTTGGAATGTTAAATTATGGACATTTTAGTTTAAAATCCTTAATTAACCTAAAATAATCTGTCAGTTTAATCCATTTGTTTGTAATGTAATATGTAAAAAATGTTGAAATATTAAAAGTATCTATACAAAGTTATCTCCCTATTTTAATTATTTATAAAATTCTAGACAACTTATCCTTAGAACTTTAGCGAAAATTTTAAACATTAGCACATTAAATCAGAAAATATTGCATTGAATTAATATATGTATAATATTTTTTAAGTTTTTAATTTTATGCTGATAATTGTGATTTTTTATGTAAATTTCATTATGTTTTTTTAAATTATTGAAAGTGAACTTGTAAAAGCTAATGAATAAGAGATACGCAATTCATGATAACATTTCCTAAAAAAAGTTAGTTGTATTTAAAATTATGATTAGGTGCTCATCCGGTATAGTGATTAGTGCCGCTGACTGAGGTGCCTTAGGGCCTGGGTTCGAATCCCGGAGAAGGCATGGATGTTTGTAAATGTATAGTGCCTTCGCGGCATGGGGGTACTCTAACTAGCCGTCGAGCCGCAAGTCCTCTTATGAAGTTGGTGGAAGGGGAAGAGAGGCGGGAAGCCTCTGACCACTCTCAGAATGTTCTCCACTAAAATTAGGGTGGAACCGAGCAAAACTGTACTATCACCTGCATGGTGCTCAAAGCTAAGGCTAACGACAGGCGTAAAAATCCAGCCCTTATCCGCGATGAATTTTGTGGACCTTTATCTGATGTTACTGTCGATCAGTGGCATAAGTAACAGCACAACAAAATTATGATTAGCTTGAAAGCTCTCATCAAAGAAACATTATTTTATTTCGTAGAATATTGAAAATTATTTCCTATTTTTTTCTATCCAAAAGGAAAACTTGCATTTATAATAATCATTTGCTTTTAAATTGATTTTTGAGTGTTCATTTTAATTTTTTCAGAACAATATATTTTAATTCTATTTACGCACTATAATATTTAATTCGAACTAATTTGTAAAAAAAAAACAATTATACTATTGTTCTAATTAATATTTAAATAATGTACTCTCTTAAACAGTTCTAACGTGGCTTAAAGATTTATTCTATTTAATGTATCTGTCTACGTACGAAGACAAGTTTCCTAAAATGCCATGAATTACTGAAAAGAGCTATTTTATATAGGAAAACTTTGATGAAACTTATACCGAAATTCAAAAGAATCTACATGAAATTCAAAGGCATATATTCAAATTATTTTTACACAACATATTTAACACAGTTATAAATCTAAAATATGTTTACATTTAACAAAAAGCTATGGCTCATTGCACATGTTTTATAGAAGATTTTATAAAATGCATGATGTTCGTAACAATATTGTCCTTATCATATTTTAAATAACACTTATACAAAATATGAAATAAATACATTCATAAATTTTTGAAGTATTAGGTTTTAAGTAACATAATTTTGGTTAAAAAATACAATCTTCATAACTTAAAGTTTTAATTTTTACTTTACTAAAAAAAAAAAAAAATTTTTAGATTTTTATAATTTTTCATTTTTACAACGTAGACCTCCTCCTTTTCTATCTTATTAAATTTATTCTTTCTGGTGGCTCGATTTTTTTCCCTATACAAAATGAAAAGGATAAAAAAATAAATTTCAGTTAAACATTGATTCAGAAACGTAGACAAAGGCCTTAAATGAAGTTATTTTTTAACTGTCTTCCTCACAATGCAGTTTTTTTTTTAATATTTTGAAGTGATTCATTTAAACGAGACGAAGTAACAGATATAAAATACACATACTAACATAATAACTGGAAGGCTCATTTTGTTGTTCGTGATTCCCATGTGAAACCACTCTTTTCCCTGTAACACCTCGAGTAGTTTCAGAATTAAACTTTCTAAGAAAATTCAACCAAATGTCTTCTATTTTAGATACGTAACAAATATAATAATATTTCGATCACACAAGACGAATAGTTACTATCTAACTCAAATAAATGATAAAAAAGAATAGAAATTCCAGAGTTAAGCGAAATATTTCATATTTATTGTACGTAATTAACTTTATCAGCTTCAATAAATTACGAGAATATAGAATGTTTTAGTGATAAAATTCTTTCTAATATAGTAACAATAGTAGGGTTTTATTTCCCTGATGTTTGACTCCTTCTAATTCAGAATACATTCACTTTCTCGTCGGAGTTGTATTATTATTAATAGCATTGTCATCTGTTATCTCCTACTCAACAAAGGAAAAACTTACTGGAACATGAATATTTATATGGCCGTAATCGCATTATGAGATATAATTCCCTGACATCAAAAGGAATATACTTAATCCCGGCAGTTTTTATGGTATTTCAGCTGGAAAGATAGAAGTAAATGCAATTTGTTTCAATGATCATAAACACAATGTAAGAAACACAAATAATACTTTTCTTATAAGACTGATTTGAGTTGAATTATAATTAACCTTAAATATGGTTAATGTGAAATTTCCGCGCACCTTACGAGAATTCCATAAGAAAAATGTAATCAGCGGTCTTCTTTCTCTTTTGTGATAAGGCATGTAATAAAAATTTTAAAAAATATTTTGTGGTTCAAATATATATATAAATAAATTTATAATTATATCTACAAATATTACAACAGAATTAAAAAATACTTTTATTATATGTAACATGTGATATATATATATAATATATGGGGTAAATTATAGCAATATAACTGAAATTAAAATGTAAAAAAAATATTTGTGAGGTGTATTCCCTGTAGTTATATATAATATTTAAAATACAGTTTAAATACTCTGCTTTTAGTTTTACTCCTTCGGGTAAATTTTAAAGCAGTTTTTTGGTTCTATTGTAGTTGAAGGATAATATTGAAATGCAGAAATAATATTCCTGGATTATTTTTGTTGCATTATGAATTATAAAATAAACTTGCTTTACAAAAAGAAGAATATTGTTAAATTATTCAATTGCTAATATTAGGTCACTCTCTCCATATTATATATATATATATATATATATTTATATATCTTGTTCAAATTTTCAATCGTTAATAAAATACTTTTTATTTATCCAATCAAGTTAAAATATTTTTGTAAACGTGTAGTGGATGGCACTTAATGTTAATACAATTTTTTTTCCAAATATTAATTCATTAATTACCAGTTAGTTATTAAATTAATTACCGGCTTTCGACGCAAACTTAGATTCGTCTCCATGTAACTGTTAAAATAATGACAATAGTTGGCGTCGAAAATCGGTTTTTCAGCCAAACTAGCCAAACCGGGTGTGCATTGTTACAACATCGCAGACAAGTCTTTTTTTCTTCTCAGTTCCTTCTATTAGTTTACTCTCTCTCTATATAGATATATATTGTTCAAATTTTCAATCTTAATAAAATACTTTCTATTCATCCATTCAAAGTAGGAGTTGACTTAATTTTTTTATATATTAATTATTTTTATTTATTGTTGTATATCCCTGTTTTGATATCCCGATTTTTTTTAATGTAATTTTCCTTATTTTGTATTCCCAATCTGATAAGTTCTAATAATATCTTCTATTTTAATTTACGTGAATTTTAAAAATGTGGCTATTTAATTAAGAATAAAAGTTTAAAATTGAGGAATTCGATGATTACAATGTACTTCTTGAGCCTTGAAATGCTTCGTATTTAATGTAGACTGTATCAGAGACCAATTCCTCGCCACTTGACCATGGTTCAAAATTACGAGGTACATCGCCAAAAGACCTCGTGTTGCTAATCAGTGCGACATTAATATTCACTCGCCACTTATCAGAGACCAATGGGGACAGAAACACTAATCACATTTTGATATTACGAATGATTGGTAAGAGGAAAGACAATGCTTATTTTAAGGTTGGAAATTTGATAATAAAATCTGGAAAAAAGCTAACAATATACTTTCTTATGGGGTAATATATACTAACCATTGTACTATTTGAAGCATATAGTGCATTTTAAAGTATTTTTAATTTGTTTTTCAAAAGGAATTTTGATTGGAAAATATATTGAAATATTTCATTGAATAATATGAATAATTATTTCAGTAAATTTAATACACAGAAGCAGTAATTTGTTCATTAAAAACATTCATTTAAGACTATATTTTCTTTGAAGCTGATAAATATGAGTCGCTGATAAAAACGGCCATTCTATGAATTTGCATAGACAGAAACGTAATCAACACGGAAGGAAGTGGATTTTCGAAGTGCCATTACTTTATTGTCCCTATAATTGAATAACAGACATTAACACTAATTCAGCATTTAATTTACCACATTATTGTGTTAATTTATTATGCAGAAATGTAGTACGCATGTGTTTTTTATCTTTTTATGAATTCCTCTTTGCAAGAGAATCAATATGTTGCATTGTATAATTTCTACAAAAACACGACACAAAGATACCTCTTAATTTGGAACAATTTTCCTTCGCATAAATAATGTTTTCATACTGAATAATATAGACAGAATATTTACTTGTATCTATACTAATTCCCAATTGTTTGCCTTTTGGTCCAGAATTACGAAATCCATTTTTATTGGCACCCCAAGTCTTCTTGCATTGCAACATCAAACTATGTATATTATTAATGTAGATAAGAAAATCATTTAGAAAAATATCTCGCTAAAAAATTCTTTTGAATTAGCGTTATATAAGAATTGATTGTGGCGGTAGCCTACTTTTTATGGACCACTATGTAGATGGTTGATGCACTTTAAGTCCTCGCATTGGTATGATGTGGTATTTTGGAGAGAATGGGCCAATCGGGCGTCATCCTCGTAAATTGATCGAAGTTTATAATTACGAGGTCAACAGCCAATAGTCCTCGTGTTGCTTTATAGTGCTGTTAAAAACTCTCACTCACTTTTTTATATAGTGATTGTTAATTAGGAGATACATTACATGCAAAAAGAACTTAAAGTATTAATAAGAGTTTCCTTAAGTTTTCGGGAAAAACTGCATAAAAAAAGAAAAAATATCTCTTAAGAGAAAAGAAAAGATGTTCACAGCATCATTATCATTTTTAGAAACATAACAACCACCTAACATGAATCAGGAATTCTGGTGTAATTTGTATGCTCCAACGCTACTGGGAAGTTTCTAACATATTCAAAACAATAACACGTATTTTGCATGTGGCGTATTGGAGGAATCTCAAATCCGCAGGTTTTCGTATCTAATATTGGAGTTCATTCAAAAGCATCAACAAAAAAGAGTTCTTCCTGCATAATGGATTTTTATTTTTAGATTTTGAATTTAAATATTTTGATTTATCAATTCGCCCATGTTTTCGAATCGCCGTGCAAGAAAATCGAACACGCACTGGAAAATAAATCAGAGCAATTTTACAAGACGAAGGAAACTGAGAATTGGGTATAAAAAAGACGCATTAAGGGAAGCAAAATCGAACGCAGAAGGCGACAGGACTGATAGTAACCAGTTTCGATTTCGACTCCGATACAAACTCAGATACGAACACGTGCGTCTTTGAAATAACATCAATAAATAAAAACGACAAGATGACTACACACTTGAACAGAATACAAAATGATCTGTTTTAGACATACGTAAAAATGTAAATAAACGCGCCTAAACATTTTTTTTTCTTTATCGAATTTATTTTTGCAGCAGATGCTCTCCCCAGATTTTAGTTTTGTCGGTGTGTTTTCATTGCTCATCCGGTGCTCTTTTCGAAGTCTGTTTTCTTGCCCCTCTCTCCCTTCCTTTTTTTTTTCTTTTTCGTCGTCTTCGTCGTTGCTTATCTTTGTCTTCGATTTCGGTGTGGTGAGAAAAACCAATTCTTCAAATGCTTCTGCAATTCCAACAACATTTTTTATTACATGTTTTTGGTGAATTGGCAATTTTTCAAGCATTCTTTTTTCCCCCTTTTCTTTTACGAAGCGAGATGCAATATAAGAATTTTTTGAAGACTACTGAGAATTCTTAGATGAACAACATAGTTTCTTTAAGTGTCTTCCTTAGGAACATATGTTATTCTGAATGTTTCTTATTTGTCTCTATTCAATAAGAAGTAATATGTAAATGGCTACTAATAAGAATAGAAAGGAATGTTGAAAACTTGGCATTTATGAAACATTTCTAAATCTCGTAATATATGAAAAACCCGCTACAAATTAAAAGAGGCATTTTATATGTGTTTTAGAGATTAGAGAGTTTATTATAAGATGAATGAAATATTTATATATTCTTATTTATTAATATGAAAGCCCAGTGGCTGAGAGGTAGAGTATCGCGATTCCCCACTATAAGTCAGAATTCAAATTCCAGGCTGGGGAAATCCACTCTGCTTTTTATACCTTCAGTGGGTCGATAAATGAGTACCAAGCTTGCTTGGGAACTGAACACTGAGGGTTCCGCGTCAGACTGACTACTTGACCGAATCATCTACTCATGCATCTCAGCGCCCCAGGTCACGTAAATTGAAATAAACACAGTAGGCCTTGGCCCTCATGGGTTGTTGCACCACTCAGTTCAGTTCAATATTTATTAATATATACTATAGCGATTTTAAAAACAACGACTTAATTTATTTTATCTATACATCTATTATTAAAATAATATTTTGCCTCATATATTTTAAATAATGGACACTTTTTATGGTATGTATTGTTCTACTAGATTTATGAACTTTGAGTAATTTTCTTTGACTTCTTCACTTTTAAAATGGTTTTTTTTTCTGAAACAAAGGTAGTTATTTCAATCGTTATTGTTTATTGAAAATGAATAAAATAATGTACTTTAATTGATGATGTTTAAGAAGTACTTAGAAAAGTAATAGCATTGACAGTATTTTGGTTTCTGATTAAAGATAGCATGCGATGGTTGAATAGGAATGTTGGGAAATGAAAGGATGATAGAAAGGATGTTAAATATTAATGGCTGATACTTAAAAAGTATTCATGATTCCTTCATCGAAAAATTGTAAATTTTTAGCTTCATTTCTTGACAATTTCTCCGATTTCTTGAAGACACAATTTATTTATAGTTTTGGACACTATTTGTTGATTGTACAAGATATTCAAGATATTGGTTTATTATATACTATATATATAAAAAATATATATAACATATATATATAATATCACATTCTGTTTTCTATTTAATTTTCTATGTTTTTTCTGATTATTTCTTCAGTTCAGTTTATTTCATTTCTTTCATCAAGCCGACATGTATTTTCCGAAGTTTCCATGAGGAAAAAGATAAATTATTACAGTAAATTGTATTTTCTACCACTTTTTCTTCACGTAAGAGATTTTTTTTCTGATTCATTTCTTCAGTTCAGTTTATTTCATTTCTTTCTCAAGCCGACATGTATTTTCCGAAGTCCATGGAAAAAGATAAATTATTACAGTAAAATTGTATTTGTCTACCACTTTTTCTTCACGTAAGAGATTTTTATAAAATAGTCGAGAGGAATTAATAAAGTAACAGTAGGAAACCCTAAAATAGAGAGATGGCTTACAGATAAAATTGATGAAAATACTTTAAGTCGATGTAGAAGATATTGCGATTAATTTATATAGCTTGATTTTGAAAATGATGCTCTAAATTTAGATTTAGACATAGAAAAAATTATTGTTGTCTTTCTTGCTTCTTCACCCCCCCCATTATATATAATAAGGATATTCTTTTATTATTGATCCGAAAATGGGACTTTATTATAATTGAATTAGAAAGAAAAATGTGGAAATTAAATACATTTTTGCTGTACTTGTGTCAACTTTGCCGGTGCCTATTTGGTCAAGCTCAACGAAGAAATTCCGCAGGGCTCAACAGGGTTTATACAGATTTTTAGTTGTACCGTTTGTATTTCAGAATATTCCTCAACCTAATTTTATTATGAAGAACAATATTTAGTACAGGATTATTGCTATTTGCTTATAAATTTTGGAATATGGAATTTAGATAGTTTTGTAAATTTATTTAAAATTGTTATTATACTGTTAAATTCATGTTGAAGATGTATGCAGTACATACATTGCAGCAGAGTATTTGTAGCTCCTATCCAGTACCAAATGTATCCTATTTAAATTTTTCGGTAATTTTTTGAAATGATGATGTGATTGTTTTGAAAACGAATTACAAAAATTCTAATAGTTGATATGTTTGCTGATTTTTTCGCGAATAAATAAATTTTATTTCTGACTAAAAAGCCTTTGGTGATTGTACAAGCTGAATGCTTCCCATCTTCTAATTTTTATAATCAGCTTTCTGAACTTATTTAATCAAACATTAGATTCAAATAAAACACTAAATTTTAATAGTATTATAATAATTTGAAAAGTCAGAAGTTTAAAATTTTATTATAGATTTTTATTTTGTTAGAAATGTGAGTGAAGGCAAACGGCGCCTATTTGGTCAAGCTCAACGAAGAAATTCCGCTGGGCTCAACAGGGTTTATACAGATTATTCAGTTGTAACCGTTTGTATTTCAGAATATTCCTCAACCTAATTTTATTATGAAGAACAATACTTAATACAGGATTATTGCTATTTGCTTATAAATTTTTTGGAATTATGGAATTTTAGATAGTTTTGTAAATTTATTTAAAATTGTTATTATACTGTTAAATTCATGTTGAAGATGTATGCTGTATATACATTGCAGAGAGTATTTGTAGCTCCTATCCAGTACAAATGTATCCTATTTAAATTTTTCGGTAATTTTTTGAAATGATGATGTGATTGTTTTGAAAACGAATTACAAAAATTCTAATAGTTGATATTTTTGCTGATTTTTTCGCGAATAAATAAATTTTATTTTCTGACTAAAAAGCCTTTGGTGATTGTACAAGCTGAATGCTTCCCATCTTCTAATTTTTATAATCAGCATTCTGAACTTATTTAATCAAACATTAGATTCAAATAAAACACTAAATTTTAATAGTATTATAATAATTTTGAAAAGTCAGAAGTTTAAAATTTTTATTATAGATTTTTGTTTTGTTAGAAATGTGAGTGGAGGCAAAACCAAAAAAAAAAAGGTAAATATCAAAGAATTAGTGTATAAAGATATTAGCTCATTAATAAAACCTGTGAAAAACTTCTTTTTGAGGGAATATAGACTATATTCATTAAAGTTCTTTAAAGAAGGTATTCATTTTGTGAATAATTGTAATTATTGTTTTCGATTATTTCCTCCGTAAAAATTTGAAGCGTTGACTTTTTAGACACATTGCTAGAGTAGTTCAGCATTCTAGTATTTTAAAAATGAAGATTTTTTTGCAAATGAATATTATGGTAATATAATTCTAAGAATATTAATATGAACTGAAATTATTACTGTACGGAAACTCAAATAATAAATTTGAACAAACTATGTTCTTGTATATATATTTCTCTAATTTAAAAAGATTGTGAGTACCGATATAAGGTTTTTAACACTATTTTTTTAAAAAGATTGGAACAAGCATGATAGTATGCAAATCGTGTAAAAAAATTTATTTCTGTATGAGAACACACCTCCTTCGAATCTAATAGAAAACTAGATAAATAGAAAAAATTCTTGATTAACCATTAATGGTCGAGACAGAAAATCAATATTTGGGTAAATATAAGCCGAAAAAATTAGCTGCTATTAATTTCTAACGAGGTGCTTTTATGTGCATTCCATAAAAGCTTTCAAAAATAAAACATAGCACTTAACGCAAAATGAGCATGTTAATATGGATACGAATGCTTCACTTTGTAATTAATAGGCGTGTCGAACGAAACTACGATTTAGCTACTTTATCTATAAAGTGATTGATGTTACACTGAGTTTGAATGGAGGTGTTTCTAGTTGCAAATTACTGAATGGATTAGACATCTGCATTGAGATCTGGATTGTAATTATAACCATGATTTCTATTAAATGGTAAAACTGTGTCCGTTAATTCTGGTGAAAAATACATTGAAAATTGGGGGGTGGGGGGAATGGTTTTTATTGTATTTGGTATTTTAGTAGCAATCCATTATGAAATAGCATAACAATTATTTTGTTTATTGTACAGCTTCACGATATGAGTTTTATTTTCTATCATTTGCTCTAGAAATTCAAGTTAAAATGTTTAAAATTTAAATATACACAAATTGAACTTATACTGGCTTTTTGTTTTGGAAACGTCTTTCATATATATTTCTCTTCGTTATATTTTTGGAACACTATTTACAAGCACAATGAATTACAAAGTTTTCTAATGAAACAAATTAAATGCGATTGAAAATTCTTAGGTGGAACCACAATTTAGGTTAGTGAGTGAATATAAACCACGCACTGTTCAGCTACTCGAGGGCTCTTAACGACACACCTCGGAATTTTGAAACATGGTCAAGTGAGGAGGATTACACCTCAGACGGCACCTCTCTCTCCAAACTACCACACCACACCACACTAACTTGAGGACGTTTGAGATATCGACATATTTAACGTGTATCACTCCTCTACACTGCTGATCTTCATTGGCACTGGACTTGAACTTTACGATTTGGAGAAGGCAAAGATAACGGGGGGGGGATAATAAATTATTGACATGCATTATAAACAAAAATAAAATGAAAAGAATTAAACAATGATCATGTTTTCAGTTTTCTATTTTAATAACCATAACAAAAAATAATAATAATTAAAAATCCTACTTACTCATTATTCTTTTTTAAAAAAGACGGGTGATGGTAACCATTAAGATGTAGAATATTTACCTAAACTCTAAAGACTACGTTCAACTTAGATCATTAGGAATAAGTAAAGTATGTATAAAAAGACTCTTAATATAACTTAAAACATAGAATAAATAAGCTTACGAAAAACGAAAAAATTACACTTTTTTATCAAGTCAAAAATATTTCATATAAGCATTTTATATTAATACTTTGTTCTAAAAATTTTAATTAAAGAAAAGAAAAAAATACATTCTAAGATTTAACAGTAGAGATATAAATTACATTAAAACAATTGTTGAAATTCACTGAAAGCAAAATAATAAAATAAGCTGATACAATCTGTTAATTCGAAATAAAAAAAGAGCAGGGTTTTTAATATTTCGTAAAATGAAAAGTGAGATGCTGCGGGGGAAAAAAGTTCTTATCTAGCTATACGTAAATCGTAATTACACAAGAAAATTACCAGCACATTTCACGCTCCTTCCTTCTGTGAAATCCTGTAATTAGTTGTAAACTTACCTTCAACAAGATGGAAGACTCAGAATGAATTCTTCAGAGCATTTATTGCAAACATTTTAGAGCAAATGAGGATAATTGCCGGTTATTAAGGCTTAACATGATCTTAGGGTCACGGGAGATACCTATATACGCCTACGAAGTCAATTTTAAGTGCTGTAATATACATTTTCCCGTAAATTAAAGTTTAGACCACCCATACCTGTAAGAAATATCATATATATTTAAGCATATCAGCTAAAATGTTACATAAAGCTTAAATAATAGATAAAAAGTAATTTTTACTGCAAACTAATGGGGTATTTTTTTTTTTGTAGAAATTTTATATGAGGAATTGAGAGTGTTCTATTAAGTTTAGAGATGCATACCCGATAAATAGGCCGATAAAAGTATGTTTTTACAAATACAGCAAAGTAAAATAAAAATAAAAAGATTTCATTTGTTTTTATTAATGAAGGAAAAGCGCTGTAAGGTCAAAAGAAATATTAGTGGTCTCTCATGAGAATTCTTATTACATCTTTTCTAATCGTTTTCTAATTCACCTATTGAGAAAAAATTGCTTTTTATGACTGTTTTTTCGCTTATGCCACATTCCCACGTTTTTGTCAAAGATTAAGACTAGATAATGGTAACAGTATATTGAAAATATCTGTGCTTCAAAATGTATGTGGAAATGTTACCCTCCTTTCGTCTGAAAACAAGATTGTTCGATCAAGTTTTTGACCTTATGATTTATATTCTGAAAACAGTTAAAACAGAGGCAAACAGAAACTCTATAAGCAATTTTTAAATCATGTCGTCCATCCTGTCAGAAACTGTTATTTTTTTAGTCTAAATATTGACTTCCCATTTTATAAAGACATAGTGAAATAATTATGCCTAAGGCTTGTGATAATCACATTATTGGCGCTTCTAATTAGAGAATCCAGAAATTTCTGTCCTGCGTTATAATATTGATTATATTTTATTATTATTCCAAATTAACAATTTTAAAGAAACTAAACAACATATTATCGCTGGAACATTTTGACAAAAAATTCTCAAAATTTGTTAAATAAAAGTTTTTTTTTTTTTTTTTTACATAACTTTGTTTTAATTTAGTTAAATTTTCTTAAAATAATTATTTTGTTTCTTGAAAATTTCTTACAACAATTGATATTTCAGTGATTTATCATTTTCGACGAGTTTAATTACAATGAAATAATTAGTGTTTCCCCAAAATGATTCAAGACACTGTTTCCTTATTTTAACTTTCTTATATGATGGGACTTTTGAGACCAATATTTCCCATAATAAACTGATAGTAAAAAAGTATCCATTGTAAAATGTTTTACCATGATATCGGTATAGTGGTTAGCGATGCTAATTGCGGTGCCGTAGGGCTTGGGTTCGAATTCCGGAGGAGGCATGGATGCTTGTAAATGAATAGTGCATTCGCGGCATGGGGGTACTCTAATTAGCCATCGAGCCGCAGGTCCTCTCGTGAGGTTGGTGGAAGGGGAAAAGAGGTGTAAGCCCCTGACCACTCCAGGGGGTTCTTCTTCAAAATTGGGGTGGACCGAGTCAAATCGAACAGTCACCTGCATGGTGCTCATAGCTCCGGCTAACGACAGGTGTACAATCTAGCCCGATGCCATGATGAATTTCGTGGGCCGCGATCTGACTACGTCAAACAGGTGGCATTAACAACAACCATGATCATTGTGTTGATATTTTCGTAAATTAAACAGATATAATTTTAATTTCTATACAAAACCATGTGATTCTAAAATTTGTGTAAATACTACATTATTTATCAAACAGATATAAATATAAGTTATAGTTTTTAAAATAACTTATAAAGAATAAGGAAAGTTCCTCCACTCAATTTATTTTTATGAATTATTTTTTTAAATAGAAGATTGTCTGAAAATAAAAACTGGATCTATATATAATTGCAATTTTTCTTTTATCGCTGGTTTTTGTTATTGCAGCTTATGTATGAATGTTACGTAGTTTACAGGTGTATTAAGATCTTAAAGATTTCATTTTTCTCGCTATTCAAATGCAATATGGTACCATAATATCTATATTGAAAGATTTCTTAAGTCTATATATTAAAATAAAATGAATATATTTACAAATTCAATACATTTTTCTATTATCATTTATTGTTTATTAAACTTATATCGCTATCCTATATTTCTTTAATGTCTTTCTTTTTTCTATTATAATTATTTCTTTCTTAATTATAAGTTTTAAATTTACTGAATTAAAATTCAAACTATAAAAATAAAGAATACTTTTTTAAGCTATCTTTACAAAATCATAGCATTTCTTTAAATACATCATGTAATAATAATTTTTATGCTAAATTATAAATTAAGTATTATTAAATTAGTTTCTATTTTGATATTTTGCTTTATATTGTTCATAGTAGTTGAATTATATTTCATACTGCTCAAAAATATTGCTTCTAGACAAAAAAAAATGTTTATAGCTTAGGCAAAATATTTAGATTTTGGTTGCTACTTGTTATTTATCATATACAACGGCAAAAAATTACTGATGTTTTTATTCCATACAATTGCTTATTGACTATCATAATTTTTTACAATCCATTGTTTATCATTTAAATGTAAATGTTTGCTATCTTACTCATCTTAATATCTTTTTTCGACCATTTTATAGGAAATAAAGCTACTTACGAAATAAAACGTTTTTCTTGTGAACTTTTTAGTACCACCTAAGGGAGTAGTCATTCGTGACCAGGAGGATCGTAAAGTTGAAGGCGTAATCGGTCCATTTAACTTAGGAGAAACGCTCATAATCACCTGCGAGGCACTCGGAGGTACGATTCATCACGAATTCTCGTGAACTTCATTTTTTTTAACCTATTTTCACGCTCATAAAGCGAATTTCTTTCCTCTTCTAAAGTAACTTTCTTAAAAATTTTCCATATTATGTAATTATATTACATGAATTTTTTTCTGTACGTGGTTTTTTTAAAGCAATTGTAATCTATAAGCTCTTAATGTTGCAAAGTTTGTTACTTAATCTGAAAAGTGGATATTTCTAAAATTTGGTCTGCAGACATAGCGTATAAAATAGAGTTGTTTCAAATAAATAATTTAAGCAATTCAATAATTTAATAAACTTGCCTTATTATATGTGAATTGCATCTAAATCCCCATTTAAAATCTAAACTCTTTTTTTTAAGGTTGAGATTAAATCGAATTCTTTTTCTACATCTCAATATTTTAAAAAAAACACTGGACATGAAAAAACTGGGGAATCTTATATTATAAAGGACCTTAATTTTCAAAAAAATCTCGTCCAAAATACCTGAAAAATTTGCCGATGAATGTATTTTTTAAAACTTTGAATGGTTTATAAAGTTTGTCCTTAAGAAATGTCAAAAAAACTGCATTTTGAATTACTTTTGCACCATTGATAAAATTATTGTTCATTTTAGTACTCAGTACATATATATAATTTATTTCGTTAAGTATCAACAAACATTTCGAACTTTACATACCCATCTAAAAGTCTACTACTTTGAAAGTATTTCTTAAAACCATTCATTTGAATTTATTTTTTAAAAGTACATTTAAAATGAATACATCCTCTCAGAAGCTGATGTAACTTAGCGGAATTTCATAACAAGCGTGACACATTTTTTTTATGTGGACATGATAGCTGATTAGACCTGATTAAGACCCACCGAGCGAAGAGACTTATGTATGTTAAATCTATCAAGTCATCATGTTAGTGTAGAAGTCTGGAGAGGATGAATAGGTATCATCCTTGTCACTTGACCCCAATTTCGAATTACGAGGTTCGTCATCAATAAGATATCTAGGACAAAATTCAGCACGATATTTTTCTTTTTCCTTTATTTAAAAAAATTCGTAGTGTGCAGTAATTTTTTTTTCTCATTGCATATAATTTGTCTCTTTTTTGCTTAAACCTTTAACTGGTTTATACACATTTATACACATTTCATTTATACAAATTTTTAAATTTTCTGGAGTACTATAGTATTATTGTGTGTTTTTAAGAGATGCAGTTTGTCAATAGCACTGAAATACTTCTTATCCGAGCGAGAATTTTTCGTTGAAGGCAGGAATTTAGATCCTTCAAAATATTCGATAAAGAACAGGAATTGTGGCGAGGCAATGTGTAATTTGTTGCTTGAGAAGATATGAAAATTGAAAGACAATACAAAAATACCGATATTATCGCTAACCCCATCGTAATGTAAGACTGAGTATTATACCATGTTTCAAATTATGTGTGTGCATATATATATGCACACACACATAAAATCCTCAACCGTTTGCAAAAGAAGTACAAACATGGATTTTTTGGTAAGTATAAGATAAACTCGTGTCAGATATATGAAGGATTCTTCATAGGATGAAGAGTGTACTTATAAAAAATAAACATTTAGGGTTTTTTGTGCTTCACACTCATAAAATAAAAAAAATAGCAGGAAAACTTTAAAATTGAAAATTAAAATAAAATTTATCCATTTTCATATTTTCTGTGTTTTTTGCTTAGCTATCTGCAATAAAAAATTTGCCTTTTTTGGAACATTTTGGGAAGAAAAACAAAAGGTTAAAGTTTTGTTCTCTGTTTGTTTGAAGATTCAATTTTTAATGATTTTGTTTTCCTTTTTTAGCATTCCATTTATTTTGATCTATATTCATTTTTCCCTTTTATGGGTCAAACTTTTTTTTTCTGAACCCTATTTTGCAGGTCAAATTATTGTATCACTTGTTTTATTTATGTCCTTAATTTGTAAGGGATTAATATCTGCTTTTTCTCCTTACTCTTTGAAAGAACTTTGTTCTTAATATATGCATATAAATAATATCTGTGACCTATTTTTAATATTTTCTAAATCCTTTGGATGACCTTTACCGTTTTCAAGGACGGTGATTCATTTTTCTTAAAAGTAGAAAGAAAGAAGCATTGACAGAATGCAGTGACGTCATTTAAGCAAATGATAAATCTTAAGCACCGTATTTTGTGACAAATGTATTTTTATCATTTTTGTTTGCATTTTTGTAATTTTTGTGTATTTGACTTTTGTACTTACTAGATACTTGTATAAGTATTTTTCATTTTACTCTGTCTTTTATTCTTCATCATTCATTTGGACGTGGTAAACTATGTAATCCTCTATTCCTAAACTATGTTATAAATGTGAAGAAGCTATTTGTGCAAGTTCTTCTTTTGAATCTTTTCTGTAAGCTTCTTCTGAGAATGGAAAAAAAAAAAAAGAATTTTGCCCAATAAAGGCTGAGTGCAAAGGTGGTTGTCTCCCGGAGGATCGGTTTGCAGCTCTAAACCTTCTGGGAGGGCTCACAATCCCCTTCTTCATTCTACCAATAGCTCTTCTTCAAAATGCAATGCTAATAAACAATCAATCAAACTACTTTTTTGCTTTTTTAAAAATTATTCTAGCAACAAAATTAGAAGTGATGTAGTATATCACTGTCTATAGAGAAGTAAGACACTCAATAGTTAGAATATCCGGATTTATTTTTCCGAAAAGAAACTAATCTACTAAAAATAGTTTCAATTCTTTAAGCAAATTGCATGGTGCCCCTTACATATACAACTCAAACAAAGCAATATTTTTCATTTTCTTAAAATGATTCCATGTGCTCAAAGCCACCTTATGCTAAAAAAAAAGTGAAAGAAATGTATAGAAACTTACTTTGTTATTCATAATTTTTTTATTGTATTAATTAAAATTATTTTAATTTTAAAAATGTTTCTCGGTTTTTATTTTCTTAATGATTAGTTAATTATGTTATAATTATGAGTCAATTTATAAAATCTCATAATTTTTAAAATGTATGTTCCATTAAGACTAGCTGTAAAATTACGATAGTTTACTTTTATTGAAGATATGTATCTAAACTTCTGCTAACCTACTCTAACACATAACTCAATGAGCCCGGGCCTAAGTAATAAAACAACAACTTTTAGACAAAATTGAACTTTATTTTTCTAGAATGATACATTCAACCCACTGCTCTTTAAATTTTTTAATACCTTTTTCGTAGAACGATTTGTCTTTGCTCTCAAAAAAGGCTTAACGTCGGCAATCACTTCTTCATTTGGGTCAAACCTCTTTCCTTTTAGCATTTTCTTAAGGTCTAAAAAAGCCAGTAGTCCCTGTGGGCAAGATCTGGACTGTACGGTAGGTGGGAATGTAATTCGAAGCGTATTGGTTTGCTTGAACAGTATTTTTCTCCATCACAAAGCAATGTCAACACACGAAATTCTTTTTCTTCCATAGTTTCTAACCAAACAAAAGTTGCTTTACTAAAATCTCTGTAACCTTTGCAATTAAACAAGATATTATCACGAAATTTTGTCGTTTGAAAGTTATTACTACTAGGTTAGACTAAAGAAAGCTTGAAGGTAGCGCCATCTATATGTTAGATCCGGGACTTATTGTGGGATGTGTTACTACTGTTAATGTATGTTGTCCATAGAAACTGACCAATAAATTTTAGCATCGGAAGTAAACAATTTTCAGGTTGAGTATTTATATTATTATCTTTTTTAAGTGAACTGAAGTAGTTAAAATAATTTTTTAATATATTTAATTAATTAACATCATATAGGAGTAACCTGATATAGTTTTGAAGAATAGGTTTAAATAGGCTTTTGGAAGTTAGATTAATCTTGCTAAAACCAATTTTTAAAAAAAATAATTCTGTATTTTTTTTAAATAGGATAGTTTTACTCTCTTAACTTTATCTCTTACCTCCTAATTTTATATGCCGATAAATAAATTACATATATGTGTTAACGGAGCATAATTCTAACACAAAAAGAATACTTCAAAATTTTCCGGTTGAATTAAATTTGTTGTCAATTCATTTGAGGCGTAAATAAATCTGTACCCATTCTAGCAAATAATTTTTGCTTTGTTTTGCTTTAAAGAGTTTGAGGAAATTTTTAGTTTAAATGCTTTTAATTTTAAAACAAGAAAAAGTATTATAAAATAAGGATAGCTGAAACTCAATGTCATGATGGCGGCTTCGGATTTAAACCCAGACCCTCTCATAGCAATTACAAACATTAATGTTTTCTATAGCAAAAAACGCCATTTAAAATAAGATGTTTTTTTTTTTTTGACAAATGAAAGATCAATATTGTGGGAAACTTCTTATTTCACTGCAATGTTTATGTTGTAAAATAATTATATCAACAGAATGAATGGAATGGAATGTTATGGAAACGAATAAAAGTAAAATATTAAATTTGAATTATAATGCCACTTAGTTAATTTCAAATCTCTAATATTTTCTTGAAAACTAGAGTAAATGCATTATATCGTGTTTGAGGGATTTTTTTTTTTTAAATTTCAGAATTATACGTTATACTTGCAATTCACAGAGGCAATTTACATATATCGTTTTTACCAAAATATTACTAACCCCTTAATTGCCGAGGAAAAGTTACTGAATTCACCCCCTTCCCTCAGTGCCACCGTTTTTCCCACATGCGCGTGTTGTTACGCGGTTTAACGGAGGATAAGAAAAAGTGTGTTTTTCCACCTAAAAATTGTTTACTTAAACTTTACAAAAGAAAGAAGGGAAAAAAGGATAAAATAATAAAATGAAAATAAAAAAATTCAATCTCTAGAGATAAAATATAATAAAAAATAAATTATAACTTTATTTATATGTTCTGTGATGTATCCTAAAACATAGTTGAACATATAAAACAGTGCATTCCATTCAGTGCATTCGTACAAAAAATTAAAACGCTCCTTTTACACGCGGTAAGTGATAATGACAGCAAATGACGAATAGAAAAGAGCAACTCAAATGAAAATTTTAAAAAAAAATTACTTAGCCATGAATTTTAACTTTCCTGGAATATATTCTTTCTAATTCCTTCCCACTTTTCTCCGAAATAAGTAAATTCTTTAGAAGCACTGTCAATGTTATGTCATTGTATTCCAAAACCGTGAAACTAGTTTTGAACAGAGCAACACAATACAAGAAGTCTTCCCTTAGAAGGACGAGTATACATGTCTGGGGCACTAAGGGCGCCAGTTCAACAGGACGTGTATACACGCCCGCTGCACTTAAGGGGTTAAGAAATAGCCCATGAAGGTGAATAAAAAACAGCGTACATTTATTAAAAGTATGCTAATTATTTTTTCGATTGTTAATGTTATGGTAGTTGATGCTTGTGTGTGGAAATACGAATTTACAAGTTTGCTAAAAATAATTTGGGGGATAAATACGGGGAATAAACGCACGTATAAAAACAATTAAAGCCATAGTATTTTACATATCTAACACACACACAATATAAATTATTATTTTTTTTCACATAAACATTTCTTCCAATCAACATTCTTCTCAGAAATTGAAATCCTAGTATGGCATCGCTGTCTAAACAGGTTTACTTTAACTACTAAGAGGTCCAAATATTTTTCTTCATTAGTTGTGACTAATGAAATTTTGAATACCAAATAGTTTTGGAAAAAATTACATGAAAGATTATTGCATATATAATTGAGATAATTTTTATATTTATATAAGTGGATATTTATTTCGTGATTACTCGGAAAAATTTATCTATTAATAGGAATTTTTTTATATATAAAACGGTCTATAAAACTATCAAAAGTATTGCACTATTATTTAATAATTACTTACTTTATAAAACGAAATATATGTAATAAACAATTTCAACACGATTTTTATGGAAAAAATTCAAGTTTGAATATACATATTTAAATCTTATACTTTTATATTCTATGACTAATAAATACGCATCTGAAATTTATAACTTTTGCCACTGGCTTAAACTTTTTCTTTCACAAAAAATATGCTAGAAGTATAATTTTTGTCAATATACTATACATTTTGCATGCATAAATTAATTACTTTAAATTATGTTATTTTTATAGGGGACCCACTACCACTGCTTTCTTGGTCTGGGACATATGGCAATTCTACCGGTGCCTATCATCAGATAACTACAAATACAACTTCTACGATAAAAATTCCACGTCTGCAGAGGAATGATCAATGGACTCATTTCACTTGCACCGCCAGAAACAGCAACTTAACGTTAGCGAAGTCAAGTACTGTTACTGTAGAAATAAATCGTAAGTCACATTTTCCTGTCTGCATATTTCGGGGGAAAAGGAATATTTTAATATACTTATATGGTTAGTCTAGACAAGGCTGTACATTATTACAAGATTCTGTATGTAGAATGCATGTAATAAACAGTATAAGACAGGAAGAAAATATTCCAATGGGGAGAATTCCATTAATCTTTGATTATTACTCATTTCAATGTAGCAATGAGAATATTTAACTACTGTAAATGGAATCGAAAACTGATGATTTATTTAGGTATTTTGAAACTTATTTTCAATATCTCTAGAATTATTCATTCATTTGAATACTTTAAAGTCTGAAAATTACAGATAAAATGTACATATGTGCTCTTTTCGTATATGTTCATCCATAATACACACACATACTCATATGTATGTATATATGCATTTATGTATCCTCTATACTTATTATTATTCCATATTGCATGCTATCAAACTGTGCCTTTAGATATTTTTAGATCTTGCTTCACATATTATTAGAATACTTTTAATGCATATACTCACCATAGAGATCTTTTGAAACGTTTTTGGAATCTAGTGTGACATACAAGTTCTTTAGACAGACTTTGTTGTGACTAGTCGGGGATATATACTTACAATTTATTGAAAAAGGATTTAGAAATGGAATTTTTTGAGTTAGAGAATATTATTACTTACTTCCAATAAAAGAAATCTATAAGAAGAAAGCCAGAAGGCTATGAAACCTTGGATTCAATGCTGTTTTTTTTTGTTTGGTTTTTTGCCTTCTATAGATTTTCATTTAAAGAACTGTTATATCTGAGGATCATCGCTTTCCAAAGAGACTACAAACTATTTTTTTTCTTTCAGATTGAGCGACTCATGTTTTTTTAGTAAAGGATTGCTTCAGAAAAATACAAAGATATATATTTATATTTATTTTTATCGCTCTGATAACTTTTCAAAGCATAGTAGTATACTTATTTATGGGTCACTTATATTTATGTCGAATGAATTTATTTGGCAGTATGAAGTATTAAAAAGAACAATTTATGCCTTAGTATCTTAAAAATTAAAATGATTTATTTAATCTAATTGGTTACAAATGTATATTAAAATCATGTTCATAAATCCAAGCGAAAGTGATATGTAACGAATACACTGTTACGTATTACATTTTTGGCGTTGGCTTTTGATTGTTATTATTGTGGGAAGATTTGAACTAAATATCTGTGGTGGTTCTAATTGACTTTTTAGACGCTTTAAGAAGGAAAAAATTATATCTTTGATACTTTATATAGATTTGTGAGAGATGCATCTGACATTTATTCAAAATAAGAGTGATAAAGTTATTTTATTAATACTGGATAATATTTTTAGGCTTTATTGTTTCAGAAAGTTTGTTCACAACTTAAAAGAAAAACTATTCCAATTTTCAATTGTAAAAGAAAACATGCTGTACTAAACATTCTAAAAAGCTTTATTGGCTGTGTGGCAAAGCAATTTAGTCGGCAAAAATAAGTCATTATAATATGGATTACGATTTGAGAAAGAAATAACAAAGACTTGTTAATAAGTAAGGTAAAATATATGAGAGTTAAAATATATATTTTGTTTTTCTTGAAAACAAAATTGCATAAAAAAAATTGGAATATTGTACATAAACCCGTATAAGTTAAAACTTATCCATAAAGTATAAATTAAATTTATCTAGTTAGGTTGAAATCTTAAGGTAATCTGATATAACTCTTCGGGGGCAAAATGTTGTTTGAATGAAAAATAGTTAACATTTTTTTTAATTATTAATCAAAATACTGATAAGAATTCTTCTTTAAAAATTGCATTTGATTAATATGAAGTCATTAAGGCGATATGGTACCCTAAAAATCATTAAACTGTCGAAAAATTTTTTATTAGTTTACTTGATACCCAGAATCTTTATAAATACTCTTGCAAAATTTCAAAGCTTTACCTGCATTTTTTCATTAAGTAATGGAGCAATGTTTGAAGCTAAACAGCAACTACCACGCCTACATTTGAGATTATCTGCTAGAAAAGAGCCTGATAAAAAGTGAATGCATTATTTTTATAATGCGCATCAATGAGATCGACATTATATATGCAATAATAAATCATTTTAAGAAAGAACTGTGCAATTCATGCAAAAATTCTAGTTTGTGAATTGTTTACTGGAATATCAAATGGATTTGGTCAAGATTTAAAAGTTGTGCGTGCTTTTTACGATATTATTATGAATGAATTTAAAACTTCAAAACGGATTCTCCCAAAGCACAAATACTAAATCTCACTTTGATAACTCAGATAATTAAAAATCTAATTCGCAAGAATAGAAAAACTCTCCCATTTTTATATATTTGTTTTTGGTGATACATATATATCCCATGTGTGCGAGACTCAACACTTTTATTATTAAAATATTTTAAGATATTTATTTAAACAAACGCACATATACAGTTCTTAGATTTTGATGTATTTTACCTATAAATTGATATTTGGTTTTGCTTTTATTCGTGTACCATATTTAACATGCGAAGGCTTTTAAAATCATGGAAATAAAAAAATAAAGGCATAATCATCTTTCGTACATGCTGTGCATTAGCTCTGAGCATGTAATTACCTCTGAAGTGTGTATATTTATTTTTTTTATAATTATTAAGATAAAGTTTTATGAAATATTGATCTTTTATTCGTTTTTTTTCTATATATTCATTATGGCAGTATACTGTTTAATTGTTCTACATTTGTGCAATTTTTGATGGTAAGTAGTTTTAAATAAGCTAATTAACATTTCATAAAAGTTTCAGAGTATTCGATGAATATTATATCATGCTATTCAAGGAATGAAAACTTCAAATTCATATTTCTCCATGTTGAATTTTTGTACATATACTGTTATTCAAAACCCTAAGGCGTTTTTGATAATTGAAGTAGAGGTTTGAAATTTTTTATACATGTTCTGAAATGTATGTTTTTTAAAACTGTGTATGGAATTAGCTCTAATATGTTTAGTACTTTTTCTGAAAATTTTCAAAGCCAAAATTAAGTTTTTTTTGAGAATTTTTGGAAGTTTAACTATAAAAAAATAAATAAGAAATTAAAGAGCGGCAGCAGAAAAAAAAACCACGCACAGTTTTATGTAGTATTTTATAAGGTACTTGGGGAAAAAATTTGAAAGAAAAGAGACAAACTTAAAAAAGCCTCACGGATTTAAGAAATGCTTAAAAAAGCTAAAAAAATTTAGATTTTACAAACAATTTGCTACAAATTAAAATTTTTTGTATGGAATTATTATTAAATATTAAGCCCTTTATAAAATACAATTAAAACCAAATATCAAAAATAAAAAATAAAAAATAATTGTGAAGATGGTACCGTATCACCTTAATCTCTAAAAATATAAGGACGTCTGGAATCAATCATTTCATTAGTCCCTGCAAGCTTTGACATTTTCAAGAATTTCTGAAGGACTACTTCTGAGAATTGTGCATCGATGCTTTTTCATTTCGAATGTTAAATGTCTTCTCTCATTTTAACGGTGCATATGACAAAATCGTATCGGCAAACTAACATAGTAAAGGTAAGCACAATGAAAGATGTATTCAATATTAACAGCGATCTCGCAAGACCACATTATACAAAGTACTGTCGAATTCGACTGGGAAATTCAGAAGGGTGATAATAGGCAGCATGGAGACGAAAAATTAACTTAGAACATATGGTCACAAACCACTTTTAGTCGGAGCTATTCGCAAAAACAGATATAAAGAGTGTGATGTTGAGTAGAATGAAAACAGGCAATAGAAATAAATAAAGAAATGTATTTATTAAGCCTAAATATTGTTTACAATACATCGATGCATCACAATTCGATATCAGAAATTCAATGACAAGTGATTGCCACAGGAATTATTTGAACTTACAACCACTAAGTTCAAGGTATCGCTGACACTGACGGCAAGAGATTGTCGGGCGCGTTCAAACAAATTCAGTGAGGTGGTGATGTCAGCTGAAGCGACGATGATCCATCCCGTGTGATCCTTCGCCATAGCCACCGACGTCTCAAACACAAAGTATTTTAGGTGGCTCAGGAAGAAGTAATCCAAGTGGTTGAAGTCCGGGAAGCGGGAAAGCCAAGCTGCAGGTCCGTCGTGTTCAGTTCATCGTCCAGGATATGTGGCATAGAGGTGGTTATGCACTGCAGTCGAAAAATGTGCTGGGGCATCTTCGTGAATGAACCACACTTTCTGGTACGCAATGGCTGATACACTCTGTTGCAACTACAGGATGCAGAGCAGTAGAAAAACAAGGTATTTTGCGTTTTCAGTAAGTTCGGTCTACCGGTACGGTCCCAACAGATTATCTACGGGGATTCCTGCCTGTCCTTCTGAAAACTACTATTATTACGATTTCACCGACTAAAAGTGGTTTTGAAACTCCATGTTCTATGTTGATTTGTCATCCCCATGCTGCATTATACCATTCCTATGAATTCGTCGATCGAATTCAACAACACCCTGCATATTTGAATTTAGTAAAAGTCATAAATAAAATCCTTGAAATATGTATGCTTTTTTTTATTTGAAAAAAGTCATGTGTAATTATAGTGCATTATCATAATATATCAATCTGATTAAATGTTATATTTTTGCAAATTTCACAACAAAATGCTATGTTTCTAATTTTACACATAATTCATTTAAATTTAATTAAATTGTATTTTTCAGAAGCATTACATATACCGTTTTATTTGTATTTCAAAAGATTGAATATTTCAATGAATAAAAAAAGTGGTAAAATATTGTTTTCAGAAATACCTTCACGTACAGTGTATGTGATTACAATTATTTTTTTTTTCTTCAAAATTCTATATAATTTCTTTCAACATTTTTTGAATGGTTGATTTTTGCTTTTAAGTTCAATGCCGACACCTAAATTTTTACTAATGTCTTTTTTTTGTATAATTACTCGTGGTACAGATAATTTCAATAAATAACCATTGCAGCTGGGAAAGATCAATTTCAATATACTATCCATATTATTTATAAAACTTAAATTTATACGTAACATTGTTTTTTATCATTCGATATAGTTTTTACAATTAATTTAAATCATTCAAACGAAGTTATACAATTATCACTAATATCTTTATTATCTTTAAGATGATACAACACGATTTAAATAACAACAAATCGGTCAAAAAAATTCAAATTAAATTTTTTCAGACTAAATTATTTTTTATATAGTTTTTTATCATCACAAACAATTTGAAAGCGGTGCATCGAAAAAAAAATCAAGAGTTATAGTAACTTTACGTCCGTTTTTATTCACACATCTCAATGACAAATAAAACCTTTAAACTGATTTATCTCAGAAAGAAGAAATAACTGGTTTGTCTCCATTTAAAATGTTAAGGCTTTTTTCTATTGTGCCGAATGCTTTGCTATTTTTTCCAACTATTTTCATTATTACATGTAACAAAAGGTGGTATGCATTGTTGAATAAAAGCGAAACATTTTTCACAAGCTTTTATTTAACTTACAATCTATGTATGTCGGTGCGCAGGACTGGTTCGAATCCGGAGAAGCATGGATGTTTGTGTTGTAATCCTTTCTCTTCTGTGTTGTTTACCCCGTGTTATACGTTCGGTGGTGCACGGGTTTATAATGTTATTATGTATGTAATTTGTTCGGGTGGAATCTTGCAACTCAAATTTTGAAGCTGATATCTTCAACCCATTAAGCTGAAATTTTGTATACACGTTTAGTTTGGATGACAATGCATGTTTTGACCATTTATATTCCTATATTGCAATTAATTAAAAATATATTAATTAAAAATGTTAAAAAATAAGTTTTGGGTGCCAACTTCGAATATGTCTGCATTGTTGTAATAATGTTATTGTTACAATGACAAAAGTTGGCGTAGAAATCTATTTTCAGCCAAACTGGAATTTCATAACGTTGCGCTATTTACTGTATTAATTAACCTAGTCTAAAAAATAATTACATTTCGACAACGTAAAAATAATCTAATTTCTGCAACGTATGCAATTTTTTTACAAATTTCTATCTATTTTCTTGGATTTAAATTCAAAACAAAAAAAAGAGCTATTTTCAAGTAGATTGGTACATTGCATACCTTTTCTCAATGCTGCCAAGTTCAACTAAGATGGAATATTGTAGAAATTCTTTAAAAAATATATCTAACTTTAATCTGTGAAACTCAGACAAAAATAATTACAGAATCGGAAAGATCATTTATTTCGTCCCGATACGGTATAATGTGTTTTACAAGATAATAATATTTGTATTTCTTACGATTTTTTTAAATTAATCAAAATCGATGCGTTTTTATGAAAATAATGTCTAAATTGTTGCGCATGATTTTTTTTGTTTAAATAAATCGGCATTCCATACTAAAACAGCTCATGCTTTGCTCTTTTAGAATCAGTCATTTAAAAAATAAAATGCCGAAAACTTTTTTTTTACGATTTTTCAAAAAAAAAAATACTCAAAATTTTAATTTAACATTTAATAACTTCGTCATTTATGAAGATAATCTCATAAAACTTTTATTTCGTATGAAGAACAATATTACCCAAGATCTGTATGAAGATTGAAAAAATTGCTTAAAAATTATGGATTTAAGAAAAAATTGTGTTTTTCGTCTAGTACCCTTTTTGCGAGAATTCATTTAACTAGACTGTTCGAAAATAACTGGCAAAAACCTAGCAACAATGACGCATTGAATGAGATGAACAGACTGATAAACCTGTCCAATGATAACTAAAGAGTAAAAAATAAATTAAAAGTAAAAAAACTTTTTTAAAAACAAGCTTTTATTTAAACGCTCTAAAAAGAACAAAATAAACTGTTCTTTTAAAACTTTTTTTGCTATCAAACTTTACCGTCATTACGCAATTTATATGATATAAAAGCTTGTCGCAAGATTTAAGTACTCTATTTACTTAGTTTGAAATTTTTAAAAAATAAAATCAATCAGATCAAGTTATTTAATTTACTTGTTTATCTACACAGATAAATCTTGCGACAAGCTTTTATATCATATAAATTGTGTAATGATGTTATAATTTGATAGTAAAAAAAGTTTTAAAGGAACAGTTTATTTTACTCTTTTTAGCGTGTTTAAATTAAAGCTTGTTTTTAAAAAACCTTTTTTTACTTTTAATTTATTTAAAATATGGAACTGAATTCCAGAATTTATTATTTTCTCAAGCAATTTTCAATAAGCATTCATGGAAAAATATATTTTACGAATATCAACCACGTTATCAAAACTCCCATAGCAAATTTTGTTGTACACAGCTTGACAAACTTGTAAATCAAATTGCGTGTGTATACGTCAATTATTGTAAAAGTACACATTTTCAAATCTCTTCATAATTTTTTCTTAAAATAATTAAACGGTTACTTTCTGCACTATTTCTGGGCACAAAAACTGTTTTTCGTAATACATATACATAGGTTACAAGCAAAAAAAATTATAACAAACATTAAATCAAATGTTCTATATAAATCATACCATGCTTCCTTACCACTATGCAATAGAAAATTATCTCCTGTGATATAATTAAATTCAAAAGGAATATTAAATCACTGATGGTATTCACATCTCTACTGTATCTGCATTGAAACTGCTATTAAAAATTTAAACTAAATAAAATGATAAATGATGAGATCATTTAAATAATTTATAGTCAGAATAGTACAAAAAAAATATTAGGATCATTTTTATTCGGTCATTTTCCTTTTAAAAAGTAAGTTTCTTAATAGGGTAGTCAAAAAATCATATCCTCAAAGAAATATCGTGATAATGACACTTAACTAGAGAATTACGGTTATTTAAAAAAATAGCAAGATAAAACATATTTTTTTTCATGAAAAACATATTTTACATTTAATATCCTTTCTTTAAGAATGGTTAACTCCGAAGCGTAAAAACATGAGCAATTCTTTTTAATGACGTTATTAGCATCACAATTTATTTAATTTAACTTATTATCTCATTATTTATTCAGTATGATTTAAAACGAAAACTATTATTATTTTTTTAATATTACCTTTTCTCTTCTAATATACATAAAGTTTTTTTTTTTTTTAAGTAAAACATGAATTTCCGTTCAACTACTTATTATGGAGCTTAGACTTTTGAAATATTAACAAATTACGAAAATATCTTTTTAGTAATGTGTTAATGTTTATCATAAGCTGCGATTTTTTCCTTAGTTAACAGCGGGTTATTTTCATTTACCAACGCTTATGTGACAGAGGTTATTTTTTAATGAAATTGATATCCGCTGTAAAATAATGGTTGTTTGATTAGAAAATTTTTCGGATGAATATTAAAAGTGTAAGTGAAATTATTTATACGAGAAAAGACAAATAACTAAATTACCCTTTTAAAGAAATTTTAAAAATTAGTTTTTTTTAATATTCTATTAGAAAATAATTCAAATAAAGGTTTTTTTTTTAAAAAAAAAATAGAGGTGTAGAAAATTAGTTTTATCCTTGCAAGATAACTAAGATTTAGTCTGCCCTATTTTATGATCGGAATGATTTTTGTAATGTTTAACACTTCAATGCATTATATTAATTAAACTTTAAATATGTTGCATTGATATACCTGTCATATAAAAAAACAAATTATACCCTACGGTACACTCAAATTTATAGATTTATCTTCATTGAGTTTTCAGATCTCGTCGTTTTTTCGAGTTAAAGTATGTGACTATGTTCAGAAATGTGATTTTGAAAAAACGCATGAATAATTAATTTATTAATTTATTATTAATTTAATGAATAATTTTTTTTTATATTTAGTGTCACTTGAATTGGAATACACAATTAAAAACTGGAATTAAAAGAAAAATTATTTAAAAGCAATTCTCTTGCAAAAAATTGACATGTTTTGAAAACATTCTCCTTTTATCAGAAATGCTTGTGTTATAATATTTTTTTCTAGATGTATCTAAGACTTCTGCAAAAAGAACCTAAGCCATGATTTTTTTAATATATATTTTAGAAGTGTATTTATTCATATTGTAATGCTTTTAACGAAGAAGCATGGTTATTATTTCAATAAATAGTAACTCTAAGAAAAATGTGAATTTTTCCTAAAATTTTACTTGATAGTTAAAGAAAACTTACTAATATATGGGCAAAATATTATTATTATAGAAGCATTTTCCATAAATGGAAAGTGTTTAGTAAGGAAAATAATATTTGCGAAAAAATGGGAATTAAATCATTTTTCTTTTAAGAATATTCACAAAAGAGTTCCATATGTATATTCTAATTCAACTGACACAAAATATATCCAAACGTTTTTCATTTATACACTTTTCAAATCACAGATCTTAAAGTTGTGAAATACCATGTATTTATTTATCTATATTTCGTTCTATCCGTGTTCTTTCGGTAATAATCATATTTTTATAACTTAAATGACGAGAAAGGATATTTTTTTAAAAATAATAAATAAATGTGTTGTTACCAAATGCAGAAGATTATGAACAACATAAGTATTTCACCCGCCCCCCAATATTTCAATCCAATATAGATGTTTATTCTCCTTTTCGAAAACCGAAAAGCTTCTTAAATTAATTAAATTACCCTCAGCATATTAAGACGCATTCTTAAACCTTGAAATATCCTCATAAAAGCAAGACTTAATAATCCAGTCGGGCGAACCACTTGGATGCTGTCAACACCGCGTGCTTTCCTCAGATGTTACGGTCATTAATAAATCTGGTGTATTACTCGCATATTAATCTGTGTCATGTTCTCAACGCTTCTCTCATAATAAGTCGAAGTCGGGCGTTGCAACGCTACTCTAACAATCAGTCTTCGTCAAACCACGAACTTTACTCCGAAATCTGCCACGTCTCGAGGCGTGACGCGCATGGATTATTGTCACGGACCGAGGTTTTGTCATTTAAATTATGTCTTGGGGCATAGATCTTAGGGCCGAGTGATGACTGGGTGTCATTATAAATATACTTCGACGTATTAAAGCACCACTGGCTTCCGCTTAGGTGCTATTCGGTGGAAGGGTTGGGCACCAAGGGAATTACATGTTTGGTACGGTAGTTTTAACTCCTTGGAGATGTCTAGTACGAGTTTCGGTGGAAAGAAATGTGCAATTAGGACACGAGATTAGTTATAGAAGTTCTATTTGAGGGGTTTTGTCTTTTTTCTTTATTGTTAAATAAGAATAGATGATGATACAGAAAAAAAGAATATATTATGGAATAAAGAATAAATTTTATGAGAATAAATATGAAGGAAGGAATTTTAATAACATAATTTTGTTTTGTGCACGTATTTTTAAAATATTAATTTATTCGGATTCTGTAATTCTAACTGGTAATTAAATTAAAAACAAACTGAAAAGATTGAAATTGCCAGATAACCAGATAATACATTTTTAAAAGGATATTTGAAAAATTAAGATAATAGAGTTAAATATAAAAAAAAATTATAAAATTATGGATGCTACAGTATTATAAGCTTTGCTGACTTCGGACGGCTTATATATAAAATAACTTATATAAAAGTGTGGGTTTGAACATATTTTGTGGATTGTACTCAGATTTAACGCGGGCTCCGCATTTTTTGAATGCAATTTTTAGGTAAGTTACCTTTTTCTCATAATGGATTTAGATTTTCTATCAATTATTTTCAATAGGTTTTTGCTCAGTATTAGTACAGAAAGAGAGAAGGTTGGCTGGCCACAAAACATGTTCAACCCCACTTTTATGTTAATTATTTTATATATAAGCTGTCCTAAGTCAGCAATGTTTATAATACTGTAGCATCCATACATTTATATTTTTTCATATTTAACACTAGTATTTTAATTTTTCATATATCCTTTTTAAAATCTATTGTCTGGTTATCTTGCAATTTCAATTTTTTTTCAGTTTTGATTAATGTTTATTCATCTTCCTCTTGTAGAGAAATTTTGACTATATATATGTACAGTCGACTCTCTCGATAATTCGAAGCTGAAAGGACCAATGATAAACTTCGAATTATCAAGAGGGTAGGGAAAATTCTCAAAATGCACATAGAGAAATTTTTTTCTAACTCTTTTAAATTTGAAACTATGTAATAAAGCAGCAATTTTGCATATACGTATTAACTTATTTTAAAGTATTTTTAAAAAGTTTATATTATAAAGTATAAATGTTAAACAGAAGTTAAAATTCCTGTATTAATAGCATTCATTTATATGTTAAAAACAACTATTAAAAGAATACATACTGTACATAGTTAACTTTTTTTTACGAAAGATCTGTTATCTTTTTTTTATGGCATTCAGTCTAACGTTGTCAATAGATTTTTCTAGAATAGCTGAAACTTGAAAAACGTTCGCATCAACATGATTTTGAAAGAAAACGTTAATGCAATTCACTGTTTCTTTAGTGACGCTTTAGCTTCTGTCGGAGTTATATTGTTCAAATCTGATGGTCATCAAGGGGGGCTACGTTACAGAGGAGACAGGCAGAGACAACACAAAAAAATGTAAGCTCCAACTTGTTTGCTACAGGACTCTACATGATAACGAGTGTTCGAATTGTCGAGAATTTTATAAGATAATTTTGAATTATTGCGTGTTGTAGTCTAGCCAGTCACAGATTTTACTTCGAATTATTGAGTGTACCCAAACGTATCGTTTTAGTTCGAAATATCAAGAGTTTTTCTATTGACTGAGCATATACTTCGAATTATCAAGAGGTTCGTATTATAGAAGGTTTGAATTAGAGAGAGTCGACTGTATATATATATATATATTTCCTTTTTATTTGAAAAATAAAAATATATCATAATGTGTGATTACAGTTTTTAATAGTTTAGAGCAAATCAAAATATTGATGTGGCTAACACGTGTTCGCGTAAAAGTGAGAAGAAACTAGGAAGACACTTATTTAAAAATCAACAACTTTTATTTAAGTCAATTCAAAGTTTAATAAGGTTGCAACTAGTTAATGGGTGCAGGTTAGGCCTAATTAGTGATGGTAATAAATTTTTCTTATCATGAGTATATAAAGAAAGACAGACGCATGGGTTATCAAAGATCTTGCAGTGATCTTAAAGTATCCAACTACTTGCCAACAACTTTTTTTTTAAAAAAATGGAGATATAGGGATATTTTTGTGGTTTTAGATTTGTTTAGTACATTTTAAGAAAAATATGCTAAAATTAAGAAGGGCAAAAGAAATTATTATTAATAAAATGGGGGGGGGGTAAAAATTTACAAAAAATAACATAAACGGGACCCATTCTGTACCAAGCGTTTATCAACAAGTTTTCAATTTTTCTATTCTGATTTGTATTTATGTTATTCATTTTGAAATGACTTTCAGGATAAGAGATATTTTAACTTTTACATAACCTAGAGCACTTTATCTTAGTTATTATATGAAATTGCTTAAAGAAAAGAGTTGTTGTTGTTGCTTATGCCACCTGATCGACAGTAACATCAGATCAAGGTCCACGAAATTCATCGCGGCTAAGGGCTAGAATTTTACGCCTGTCGTTAGCCTAAGCTTTGAGGTCCCAAGAAGATGACAGTGCGATTTTGCTCGGAACAACATGATAGATGGCGGCACCATTCGGACCCACTAATTTAACGAGCACGTTCTCCGTTTATACTCGATGGGCATTTGGTGGCATCGGGCATCGAACCCAGGCCTTCCGGTCTGGAGTCCAATGCTCTAACTACTAGGCTACCCATGACCTCTAAACAACAACAAAGAAAGAGTGATTATATTAACATAAATTTTGTAATAAAATAGTGATTGATATATCTGAAAGTTAAAACACTTCTACTATTGTACAGAATATACGCAAAAAGTTTTAGTTAATTATTTTCAAAACTTTTTTAGCACACTGGTCCCGTTTGAGCATTTTCAAAAAAAAAAAAAAAAGACATTTCGCGAGTAAAACGCTTTTTAAAGTATGACATTGTCGTAGTCTCCTACTACCCTTTGCATATTATCTATGTTAGGATATGTAGGATTCATAATTAATGACTACTCAAATAATAAATCACTTATTTATTATTTCTTTAAGATAGAAATTCACAATTAATAATCAACTTTAAGAACAATAAATTATCATGGAGTGTTATCAGAATTCAATTATGGACGACGGAATACTAACTGATATCACGAGGGGAATAACACGTACAATCAAACTACACATTCAAATCTAAACTACAAATATTACAGACCTGAAATCTTCTTCAGAAGGAACTTGGAAACTAGTAGAATTTATGAAGTGGCTATAATCTAGGATATCTTCAATAACTTCTGAACCGCCTTAATGAATCTTTTTCAATAATCTTCTTTCCTCTATCAATTTCACTTCATTAAACTAAACGCTTAGAAACACCTTCTTAAGCAACCACGTAGTTTACTTTTCAATCCCAAACACGGAGTTCTACTCTATCAAACCGCTTAGTCATCCTCTCCTCTTCATTTCATTTCTCCCTATTATATCTCTTTCGAACTCGCTAAAACCCGAAACTATCTTATTTGCATAAGTCACACTTCCAGCTCTCAGTGGGATTGGTCAAAATAAATACAATTAAAGTTTTTAAGAGAAGTTAGTGAAACGCGTAAGCACCGTCACAACATCTTGCTTAAAGTAATGGCATCTACTTTTACTAAAACACTTGTAGTTTTTTGAGTGGAAAATAATAAACTTGTTATTTTTATAAAGCTTTTAAGATGGCCTATAAAATAAAATCATACAAAAAATTTGTCAATTTTTGGCAAAACTCTCAATTTGAGTGTGGTTGGATACCTTACAGTGATTTTAAGATTCCGAGTGCTATGCCAAGATATCTTAAAAAGGTATATTTCACTGATATAACTCAACGAGCACTATATCCGATATTCACTACTAATTTTCTCTGCGAATTCGTTTCACTCAACTTTAACTCTTGAGATTCATTTATACGTGCCATGTTTCCTTCACAGAAAGCAGTTCTCAAATCAAACAATGTATTAAATGAATTTCACTTTGAAGATTCATTAAAATACATGATGAAAACCCTTTACATAGTCTTCTGAGAAGCGCACGGTTTTTATAATATAGTTTTACATTTAGGAATTGTGTTACAATTATACACTTATTGTTGATGTAATGGATGTAAAAATAAGTAATTATAATATTCCCCACTTTATTTACTTACAAAGTAATTGTGATATAAGAAAATACATTTCCTTCCCTTTCATGAGAATCGAACTGCTTGAAATGACTTACACATTAACAACTTATTTTCTTCTAAATTTATTGCTCTTTCATTCAGCTCTAATTGTAAATGACTGTTCTTGCAGTGTTAAGTAATGATTTCTTTTCATCTTGCCTACACATCCAATTTATCATTTTTTTCTGGTACGATTAACAGATATAAGAAAATGTTAGAATGTTGGATATCATAAAGATACTGTATTAAAAATAGAACAATATAGTATTACAATAGAAGAAAATATGTTTCATTTGATAAGAGAACAATCAAAGAATTGCAGAGATTTCTTTAAGATTAGAAGAATATATGAAACAATTTAAAGATACGGAACAAACTAAATGGCATTAAAGAAGAAAAATACGGGATACTTGACGAAATTTCTTACCCTCATTTTAGCTTCTCGTGAAATAGCGTTTTGTCTAATATATTCAAAAGAGATATTCACAAAGAGAAATGAATTTTTAAATATGCGCACTCAATGGTATTAATGATATAATGTTTTTTGCATTGTCAGATATTGATTTAACCACTATCCAAGGTAGAATTCTTATGGTGCATTTGCAATAAATTTTGTCTGATTTTTCAATTGACAATCAAATTCAAGGGCTGCCTTTGCGCTATCTATTAAGATTGATATGAAGAAGTGGGAATGGAATATAGTTGACCTTAATCCTCCCTGTGTTGGTGGCCCGTTATCCCATCCTTTTATCTAATTTAGTCTGTTTTTCATTCTTGTATGAGTAAGACGTTGTTGTGCGCGATCATAATAAACTTAAAAATCGAGCTACACATAGATCTGAAAATTCCCGTGAAATTAGAAACAAATCATCCTACTGAATATTTTAAATTGTCAAACGAGGTGCTTGAGGGAAATGCACGCGCCGCGTAGCCAAATTTTAGAATGACGCAAGCGATTTTTGGACGATTTGGAGGTTGTTGAAGATGATGGATGTTCTGTTCAATCTTTGACATCAAGAACTGATTGAAACATGGAAAACAAATAATGAAATCGTGCGCTAAGACCGGCGTTAGAGTGTTCGAATGATATCGGATATTACTAACATCTTCAAAGAGACAATAAGAAAACTTTTAACCGAGAATTTGCATATGGCGAAAGTTTGCACGAAACTGGTACTGAAAACCCTTACAAGTGAGCAAAAACATTCGCTCTGACATCATGGAATGCTTCACAGAAAATCCTCAACTGATTGAAAAAAATTCTTCTCAGGGACGAAACGTGCATTTTTCAATGTGAAATTAAATGGCAATACATGCACTGGAAAACCCTCCCATTACCAAGAGCCAAAAAGTCTCGAATTAGCAAGTTCAAACTAAAAGCCATTCTCATCGTTTTTACCTCGATAGTGATGGTATCAGCGTAACTTAATATGTATATCAAGGCCAAGTCTTTCAGTCCAGCTTTCTAAACGCAACCCGGAAAACTGCTCGGTATTCAGAACCGAATTAATTACCATAAATCAAGGATTAGAGACCATCCTTGACGGCACTAACTCTCATAACATTTGGGTCCTTATTGACAGTCGGAGCTCGATTCATTATCTACAGGACTGAAGCAATATATGCGATTTCGTGGGCATACAAATTATCGTCCATCTTAAAAATCTAGCCAAGAGAAGGAAAGTCCACATTTAGTGGATTCCCTCCCATGTTAAGATCCAAGGGAACGATGCTGCAGACATCTTGGCTAAAAGAGGTTGTTATGAGCCTCCCAACAGGGACTACACACTAACGTATAAAGAAATTTTCTTTATAAGGAAAAAAAGCAGTCACACAGACAAGACTGGCTCACCCCTCCCGCCCATCCATGACTCAGCAGGAAGACCCCGGGAGGAGCGTTAGAATTCGGGGTGACAAACATGATCAAACGGCCATCTCTAGACTCATAAGTAAACATCTGAAAAACATGACCTTCGACTCAGGACGCAAAGTCTTTTCATTGTGCAAAAAATGCAATCTGAAGCCGGCTCCCCCCGATCACATCCTGGATTGTTTGGGGTTCACTCTGGCAGATGTTTGTGCACGTCCTCTACTGGTGCTTGACTTCGCTAGAGTTTATGGTATCATGGATCTGATCTAGCTCCCGCTAGATCTGTGAAGGATTGGAAACAACAACAACAAGGCCAAATGGTAAAATCGCACTACTACAGTGAGTTCTGGAGAATGTTTAGAGAAAGAGTGAGGTAGAAAAGGTCAGATCTGGGGAGCAACAACACTCGGCACCAAAACAAGGATACGGTGGCGTACAATGTGCTCTGTGTAAAACAGTTCTTAGCAGACAAACGAATTACGGTGCTTGGTCATCCACCGTAGTCACCAGATCTCAAACCATATGACTTCCACCTACTTCCTAAAGTGAAATGCATTGATGTGAAAACATATTCAATGGGTAGAAGAGGTGAAAAAAATGACAGACTTACTGAAGATGGTGATACCTAATGAGCGGTAGCAGTGCTTTGAGCAGTAGAAAATTCGTTTGCAAGTTTGTACTGATAGAGAAGTGGAGTATGTTGATGGGGTTTAAAAGATTTGTGGACATTGTTTTCAATAGTGATAAATTGAAGCCCAATTATTTAATTGTCACACCTCGTTTATCTTCACCAAAAACATATGTGAACATTATAACTGAGTACAGTATTAATAAAACAAAAATCAAGTAGTCTTAAACACTACCTACAATCATGTAACTTATACGGTGACATTACCCGTATGAAAATAATGAAATGTGTCTATGATCTTTTTGCCTGTTTTATTAAATGGTTTTACTCGATATTCCCATGAACTTTAGTTCTAATAAAAATGGTTTTTCATAAAATTATACATAATTTTAATTTACTTTAAGCGTTCTATAAGTTTAATTCTTTAATATTTCTCCCGATGTAAAATAATTAATTAAAAATATTTAAAAATTGCATGTGAATTATAATTAAAGCCTTAAGCTTGTTTTTCTTCATTTTTTCAACTCTGTGAATGATTTTTTCTTTCTAAGGTTCTATTTGATTTACTTTCTTATTTTGATTTTTAATTTTTAAGCAATATGCATTATTTACTTTATTACTTTAATTCTATTAAAACGTTAATTCTGTTATTCTTTCAAAAGTACGTAATATGTCATCTTTCTGCTATACTTGACGCTTCAAAAGATCATTTTATATAAAAGTATTCCGAAAGAGTGGAATTATGCAAAACGTTTATGTAATATCCTGCAAAAGTGCTTAAAAATAGCAGAATTAATAAAAATTAATAAGCTTAAAAAAGCAGAATATATATTTTAAAGCTATAATTTACATAAGAAAAGTTAAATAATCTAACAATCCTGAAAAAATAAATCAAAAGCTAGTATTACTATTGACACCGGCTTTTTTTTTAAATTATTATTCAGTTCATATTAAGCATACTTCGCAGCATTTTCTCTCAAAATTTTATACATTTAGTTATTTATTTTCATTAAAAAAACAGTCTAAAATTTCGAAATTTTTTCCCAAAGGTTGCATTTATTAAAAATATTATCTTGCTGAAAATTTATTTTTTTATTTCAGATAAGTTTTAATAATAAATGAAATGCTAGTTTTTTTTTCTTTCTAATTTATATTCATGTGTGTGTGTGTGTGTGTGCATTTAGATTTAACTCTATATCTTAAAAATACTTTTCGTTGCAACATATATAGAAATAATTTAATTCATTTCGACGCAGAATAAAACCCGCGTGTCTTCTCAAAATCTTTCAAGGGAAACACGAACTTTGCACCCCTCCCCCTTAAAAAAAAAAATATAAAGCTGATATTTTTTCGCTGACATTGGATCGTCTTGCATGTGCTTTGAATATTTTTAGAATGCAAAAAAAAAAAAAAAAAAATGCGTTATATTATAAGACATATGTCGAGCAGACATTTTTTTAAAAAGTTGATTCGGTATTGGTAGATTTAAAATGTGTTGTGCATTAAAAAGTAAAATTTGATGTAGGAGTCACATTTAAATTATTCATAAAATAAAATGGTTTGAATAGAATTAAATGTGCATATATAATGTTTTCAAATCCTAATAGTTTAAAAATTTTCTGGCTGTTTTTTGAATAAATTTCATATTTTAATTTGCAGAATTTCTAATTTCAGTAATGTGTAAAAGAAAATCAAGGTGGAAGTAATAAATAAGATAATGAGGATTTTAAATAAACATTTTTTTATTAAATTTATTTTGTCAATGTGTCCACAAAATTTAGCAAAACACTATTATAATATTTCTTCTTTCGAAAGAGATTTTTTAATGAATTTATAGACTCATATTGTGAACGTTTTTACTAGGAATCTCTTCATTTCTACCACCCTGCTATAGAGAGCACAAAATATGCTTCTTAATATGGTATAGTAATATCATTGTATTATATATTTTGCAAAAAGCTTACCTATCTTGATTTTTCAAATATCAGTCTCTCGTAGTATTACAATGCAGGCTGCGATAATCATGTGGCTCAAGTTACACTCTTTAGGTGTACAGAGTTTCTTGAATATACTGAAGACAGCGAAGTCCTGTTATTCCACCAAATATTTTAGACCCTTCAACGTTATAAATATCACATAGCTCATTATTCCTATTAGGAGTGAACAGTTCTCATTTCAACAAGCCTCAGATTTCACCGAACATCGTCTTATGGAATAATGTGGAATGCTTCGAGTTAAATGGAATTGGACCTCAAGATATTAAACAGCGCATTCAATGCTTTGAAAGCAATATAAGGAAAATAATTCTAAGATACCCCAGGTGTGAATTTGTAAAAACGAATTCTATCACCATTATATAGTTGTGCTGTTATATTTTAATTCAATCAACATAATATATTTGTCTTCTAAAATCGTAATGAATAAATATTTTTTTAGCAAGAAGCATTGTGTATATGGATTTATGAGCTTTTAAAATATAAAACATAATTAGATGTCATGAATTTAGAACAACTTTTGCATCGTTTTAGGATATTTATTTTATTGAAATTTTGATACATATAATCATCTAAAAAGACATTAAATTTGCATAGTTTCGAAGTCTGCCAATTTAAAACTTAAGGTGGATTTTAGGTATTAAATGTGAGCTTACGAAATTATTTTGCAAATAAACTTGAATCATTTGGACTACTTAATAAAAAATCATTTAATACATATAATATATAAAAAAATAAATTGAATTTTTTCTTAATTTTCAAATCTAAATTTAATATTTAATAAGATAACTTCAATATTGGTCTTCCTTGTCTTTTTTTGTGATAATATTACATATATTTCCTCTATTTTTTTTTAAAAAACAAAAAACGTTACAGAAAATTTTAAAAAACTGACTACATGCTTTAATGACATGTTTTTCACAAAAATAATATGCAAGTATAAGGATATCTAACAAAAGTTTCTTGTGACTTATAAATTTAGTTTGAAAATCAGAATATTTCTTTAATTGTCACCTTATTAGACTATATATGTTTTAGCTTAGTCCCATTGTGGTTAAGAATAAAACTATTTAACCTACTAGCCTAATTTCTTAAACTCTTGTTTGTTAGGTTAGATAATTAAATATTTTAATAATTGATAGCGAAATTTGCTTCTCAGAATAAAAACTGCTCAAATTATTCAAAAAAACATATTATCATTAGTCAACATAAACCTGTAAAACATTGCACCTTAGTTAATAAAATTGATACACTTCTTTACAATTGTTTTGTTTTCAAAATTATTTTATCTTTTATTGTAGACTTATGAAAATTTTCTTAACAATTGTACGTTTATTTTAGTACCTCCTCTTGATATCAAAATGGAGAAAAACTTCCTAGAGCCCCTATCTGATGGTAAAGAAGTCACTTTTACATGCAAAAGTTTCGGATCTCATCCAAGAGCGCATATACGCTGGTGTTTGGATGGTCAGTCAGTGACATCAAAGGATGTTGTGGCAGAAAATGGCAACCTGACTATAAGTTACCATCAAAGAAGAAGTAGTTCTCAAGATGATGGTAAAACCCTTGAGTGCATTGTTACTAATCCGAACATTCCGAGTTTCATTTTGAAGCAGACTTACACTATTAATGTACATTGTAAGTAAATATATTATTTCCAATTATTTATTAGTATTTTTTTTACGAACAATGCTTAAACTTCCTGATTAATTTCGAGACGTAACTCAAAAACGATTTGAGAAATAATGTGTTCCAAATTCGGAATTTACAAAACACTTCGGATTTTATTTCAATTTATTGTATTTGTATATAAATCTGAGTACCTTGTTAATGAAACGTACATTTTCACTTTCTTATTAAATCGCATAAGTTCAATGGTTATGGGCTCAAGCTTATGTTCGGCTTTGTATCTTATATCAAGTCGCGTTTGTTCAAGTTCTGACACCATAAAAATCTGCCGTGTATGGAGGCTGTTGCATATTAAGTTTTTGAAGTTTAAAATCGTTACTCAACATATTGTAAAAATTTTGACTAGTTCATATCAAGTGTCGTTCTAATTATGATCAAAAGTACGAGGGTCGTCGATAATAGCTTTAACCCTTTTGCAAGGGGTGTCCCATATTTGCACCAGCCTCAAACCCCTTATCTGACGACAGGCCATTTAATGCACTTTAACGTGGGGACGGGCAAGCCTATATAACAGATACGAAACACGAATCACTAGTCTATCATCCGGCTGATGGTGAACTTTAGGGAAAAGCATAAGTGACACACACCAGTCTCTATAATGTTTTCCAATGGTCAGTACTTCGTCTTGAAAAGGTTAATGTTGTTTCAGAGTGCAATGTAATTAATCAATCACGTTCCTAAAGGTTCTATTTTTCTCCTTCATATTGCGAAATATGAAATGTCTTTCTTCTCAGGATTGATTCATATATAAATATAGTAAGGTCCTTCCTACTATTTTCAACAAAACAGGATGAAATCAGCACATATTACTGCTTGAGAAAATTTCTGTCCGCAAATGTGTTTCAAGTCTAAATTTGTGCTTCAGCAGATGGGATTGATGCAAGTTTACTATTGAAGTATTGTAGAAATCGGGAATATTTTTACGATCTGTAACTCAGATTTTTTAACATTCCAGTATTCTTCTGTAGTTCGTAGCTTTTCTGGCTGTGTCAGAAATTTTCAAAATTTTATATTAAAAAATATTTGAAGGTGGTTTCTTTTTAAATAATGATATTTTTGGGGTTATTTTGTAACATTTTAAGAAGTGTAATAGCTAGAACTTGGAAACAATGGAATTTATTTTATTTTCAAAAACATATAATCGAAATCGTAGCGCCTTATAAATTTTAAATTAATTTAATTATAAGAACTTGTAAATAAATAATGAAACTTTAACTTATAATGAAATTAATATTTAAGTTACTTGTAACCTTATTTTTATATCAAATTAAGTTTTTGAAAGCTTGAAACTTATAATGAAATTAATTTATCTCTAAATTACACCTTAACTTAATTTTATATCGAATTAAGATTTTCTTTGTGAAAGATTTAAAAAAACATAATTTAAAAAATATTTTTAAAGTGCTTGAAAACGATGTAATATCTTTCTGTGTATCTAAGACTCAAGGATTGTTAATATATATAATTTCAGCAGACATATTTTTAAGCACGCTGCAATGGTTCATTAAGTTCATAAGCGACTAGACGAAAATTACTCTTTATAGAATGTATAAATTGTTATACCCGAAATCTTTATACATTAAAGATAATTATTTAAAGTAACTATATTTAAATTTCTAATTAGAAATGTCATTTTGATTAACAATTTCATTAACTATTCAACTACAAGTTCATATATGGATTATTCTCTAGAGACTCCAGTAAATGAGTAATTAAATATTAACATCATTCTGCTTTTGCATTTGTATCATTAACGTCCGTACAAAAGTTAATTATTAAAAGAGAAATGTATTATACTTTTTACACGGAAGTTAGACTCTATATTATTTTTAACGAGAATGTTTACTATGTGTTTTAATCCTTTAAATAAATTTGGAACATATTTTATATATTCCAAAATAATGAATTTTGAAAAGGAGATTCTAATATTCTTTTACTTTCATTACTAAGAAAAATAATGACAGTAGATGAAAAAAGAATTTTTAGGAAGTCTTTAATAAATTCATTAAATTATTTTAATGTTTAAAAGCAACATTTGGTACATTTTTGAGTAGCATTTTTAAAATACTTATTTAACAATGTAGTGAAGACTCGGTATTAAATTGTTAGTTATGATTATTAGCATCAGAGAGAGAGAGAGAATGATACCAATATTTCATAATTATAGGTCGAGTTTCAATAGTCTTTTTTACTTGTTTTCAAAAAATTTCTTCATTTTAGGTGTAACCATTAAAAAGGTATATTTTCCTGTATGAATTTAGACAGGTATGAAAGAAAATCGTCGAGACGAATGGCTCATACATTTTTGTTTTGCTGCTTTTGAAAAACGGAGTATTAGACGAGTTTGCTAAGCGATGTGATAAGTGTTAAAGCTTAATCATATACTGCTTATAAATTAAAAAATACCAAAAACTAGTTTTTGTATTGTTTCACGAATTACAAGAGCTATCTATGAACAAGATATGAAAGCAAATATTCACCAACGTCTTGCATTGATAAAAAAATTGTACAGTGTTAAATTATGGCGTCGCCTATTTTTAGACATCTTATTATTGAAACATCCTGAATTAAAAGGGCACATATGATGCTTGCACCACAAACCAAATCATAAAAATATCTATATGACTGAAATGAAAGTATTTTTTTAAAAACCAATATTTCTTACTGAGCCACTAATATTTATTGGTCTCCCCTCCTCCCAACTTTATCAATTTAATTAAAATTAGATGATTGGATTTATAAATCTTTGCGTAATAATTGTTCAATAAGTAGTTAATTCGGTTTATCCTGGTCATCAAAATTAAAAAAATAATGAGAAAAAATATGGTCACTAAACGTTAATGTTGCAACAAATGTCCAACGTTGCAACTATTTATGTTAATTAAATACAATTGAGCACAAAATGTCGTTTCTGCTCATATGTTAGCCTCGTTAATATGCAAATTCGTTGATTGGCAGTGTGGTGCGCAATGAATGCTGGTTGAAATTCCGGTCTCATATATTATTCAAAATGAATGTTGTTCCTGAGAGTGATTAGTATTTATTAGCTATGACTCAAGGGGCATCATTTATGTGAGTGGTGAAAAAATGGTGAGTATAATTGATAGAATTGAGGGAAGGATATTGAATATCTCTCAGTCATATCAAGAGTTTGGAGCCTCTTTTTAAACACAACATTGTCTACCAACAAAGTTGGTAGACAATGTTGACAAGAGAACCCAAATCAATAACTGCTTCCGAAGACCCCTTTCTGTCATTGTCTGCTCGAACAAATAGCGAAGCGACTGCAAGAGGTTTTAGACCTTTTGGCTTTCACAAGAGCACGAATTAACCATTCTATGGCTGAATCAACGAGGTCGGGCTGAATGCGAGAAAACCAATGGTCTGTGTCCCACTCACTTCAGTTGACCGAAAAACCCGTCTAAATTGGTGTCATCAATGAAACCAAGGAGACTGGGCCTGGATCTTGTTTACTGAACTCGGATTCTAGGGTTTTTTTCATCTGAAAAGAGGTAGGAACACTCAACCTACCTTCCCATCATGACAAATGACTTCATCAAGTTGCATATCCTTCAAGGTAGTTCTGTAATCGCTCGGAGATATGTTAGCGAGGTATTGGATCCCTAAGACAGATTGCTTAAGATCGCTGTCGGTACAGAATTTTTGTGTTAATGGTTGAAATGCTCAGCCATATGCAGCTTATGTAGAATTCTTGAAAATAGGAGGTATCACTCGAACGGAATGTCCTCCTTACTCATCTGACTTGAATCCGACTGAACATGAGTGGGATGCCTTAGGACTCAGAATTTCAGCTCCCTAAATTCTTCCCTAGTCTCTCAAGGAGCTGAACATTGTACTTAGTGGCGTGCACACACACATTTCCAAAAAATTTGATCAACACTTTGGAAAAGTCTATGAAATCAAGATGTGAGGTATGCATATCTATCAGAGAGGTAGCCTTTCACAATATTAAAGGAGAAAAATATTCCACAACAGAGAACTTAGCTTTTTCCATTATCTTCCAATTTCCATACAACTTAGCTATAATTACAAAATTTTGCGCATAATCCATTGACAATCATTTTAATTTATGTTAACTAATGCTTTTTTACATTTATTATTAATGATTCATTAAGTATCCTTTTCGTTTTATTTCAGTCATTATCCTTTAATTTTAATGATTAGTGCATAATAAATCATTCAATTTTTTTTTACAGTTGCTTTAGTTTTAACACGATTTAAAAAGGAAAACGTGCATTTGTTTTTTTCTTAAATGTGGGAAAGAAAAATTGTGAAAACGTATTACTTCATAAATTATATTTTTTACCTTGCTATACATCAGAAAAAAAGTTAAATAATCACTTTATGACCGAAGGTTGTTGAAGGATATTTATTACCTGAATAACTATTTGTTCTGTTAACAATCACTGTTGAACGGATATTTAACATTAGTAAACAATCATTAGTTCGAGTGGAAAACTTTGTTCAGTGATCATTTTACATGTAAGCAATTATTTGTTATGTTAACAAAGTTTGTTAAACAGTTATTACATGTTCGCAAACGTTCGCTTATTCTGATCATAAGCATTATTCAAAAGCTTAAATTGCATGCATTATCAATCACTTATTGTTATTTAAAATATTACACAGCATTTTACATGAGTAAAAAAGCACTTGAGTTTAATAAACATTGTTCAGTGATCATTTTACAAACATTTACAATAATGAACAATCATTCAGTATACATGAATGATTGGAATAAACAAATATAAATCATTCTTCAATAAAACAACACAGAAATAATCAATTATATAAAACATTGTTTACTCATACATCTGACATAAGTACACAAAAAAAAATGTTAGTCATTTAGCATACATAAAAATTATTGTACATAACATAATCCATTTTTATTTATGTATTCATACTTAATTACTTACTTTACTTACTTAATTTTTTTTTATGTATCTGACAAAGACAACTTCTATGGTAGTCTTTAAAATGATTTTAGATATAAAACCATAAAAAAATAATAAAATTTATTTGTATAACATCTTTTACGAAATAATTAAAATTATATGTTCGCTAATTTCAAGTATATTTTGTTATAAACGTGTAAAGAATGTATACGATTTTAAAAGAATAATATACTGTAAAAATATCAAGGCAAGAAAGAGGATGATTTTAATTATTTTTCAAATTCTTATCGCATTTTAAAACGCAAGGGAGATAAAACATGATGTTTAAGATAAATTAATTGGCTTAATCAGTCTAGACAATTAATCGCTACAAAGATTTTTCTCATCCTTTTCAAAAATTGGGTTCGAACATTTAAATTGTTTTTGCTGTTTTTGTTTCATATAACAGATTTATTACTTTAAAATTATCCTAAATATAATTTTTTTCACAAATAATAAAATTGTGCTAAAAGTTTTCTGAGAAATAAAGTTTTCAAATGAGTCTCCTGAAGCATACAAATTTATGTTCAAATATTTTCAGTAAAAAATATTTCAAACTACCCCTTCTTCCTATGAGAAATAATTATCTTAAGTAATAAGGCTTACTTTAATTATTGATTTTTCATCAATAATTACCACCAGTGGCATTAACAAAGGTGGGATTTGAAGTTTCAAATAACCTTCCCTATAAACTTACAGATTTTTAAATTTTACCTTAGATAGTATATCTTGGCGCATTCATTTACGTGTATTTCATAAAGGAATCCCCCTCCCCGAATAAAAGAAGTAAGCTATGTGTAGGCTACTGTTTAATACCCAGTGCTGTAAAACGAAAAAATATAAGCAACCCCTGCATAATTTTAATAACATTGATAAAAATAAAACATGCAAAAATTCATTTGATATTTTTAGACTAATATATAGTCTCATAAAAGTTTATCACAAATAGATGAAATTAATTTTCGGAGTCAACTATAGTTTACACTCATGTCCATAAATTAAGGATAATTCAGAATCACACAGAAATTTAACTCTAAAATAAAATTTTCGCCTGTAGAATTATCACACACATCTTGAAGAAGAATATGCAAATTACAGGAAACCACCAGATAGAGCGGATAGTACGTCACAATGACGAGAGTGTAAGAGAGGGCTATATAAGGAATGGTGGCAAAGAAGTAAAATTGTTCACAAGCGCTTTAAAAGCCTTTCAGTGCAATAACCGCATAGTTATGGCACAAAGGAAGCATTTGGATGATTTTTTATGTGGTAGAATTATCGGATGACTGGAATGTGGACGTACCCAGCTGGAAGTATCCGAGGAACTTGTAATCGTCCAGAGTGTCATCTCCAGGCTTTGGCAACGATTCCAAGATGATGGTAATGTGAGTAGATATTACAGCACAGGTCTCCCCCGAGTTACAACGCCGAATGAGGACCGGTATTTGGCAGTTACTGCCAAAACAAACAGACGGATCACAGCATCAGAAATGTCTTGTACCGGTAGCTGAAGAGAGCTGACGACAGTTTCAAGGCAGACCGTGTACAGACGCTTAGGACACATTTGTCTATATGCTCGTAGGACTATCAGATGTGTTCCCCTTACCACAACTCACTGTCGCCTGTGATTAACCTGGAGTAGAGAGCATGCATTGTGGACACCACAACAGTGGTCTTGTGTGATGTTTTCCGACGAGTTCAGGTTTAGTTTGTAGTCTGATTCTTGCCGGACATTTATAGGGAGAGGGCCAGGTACCCGTTACCACCAAGAGAACACCATTGAACGACACCGTTACGGTGGTGCAGGATGGCTTGTTTGGGGAGGAATTATTCTTGGTTCCAGAACTGACCTGCATGTTCAGAGTGTAACGATGACAGGCCACATCTATCGGGATGTCATTCTGGAACAACATGTACGTTTGTTTCGGGGCGCCATGGGTGCTGAATTTCTGTTTATGGATGACAACGCCCGTCCTCACCGTGCAAACATTGTAGACGAATGCCTTCAATCGGAGGATATCACCCGTATGGATTGGCCAGCATACTCACCGGACTTGAATCCAATAGAGCATGTGTGGGATATGCTTGGCCGACGAATTGCAGCCCGTCAACCCCCTCCCACCTGTCTACCGGAACTTCGGAGGGCATTGCTTGATGAGTGGTGTAATATTCCCCAAGATCAGATTGATAATTTGATACTCAGCATGCGTAGGCGTTGTAAGGCCTGTATTGCATCGTCCGGGAGACATACTCCGTATTAACCATCATACTAACCATGTTATACTGTTTTTTGTAAAAGGTTGTTTTTTGAAATTTGCTCGAAGGAGTAAAAATCGCAATTTTTATTAATTATGTCAAACATATAGCATCTTTTTTGCTCTTTACCTTTTGTTTAATAAATATACTTTACAAATAAGTCAAATTTGTTTTGCTTCTGTCTCTTTCTTTGCCTGAACTTCATTATCCTTAATTTATGGACATGAGTGTAATATGTTGGATTTAAATCCATGTCTTCTAAAAACTGCAAAACACAGCAATCTTAATAAAATTTAATCTTTCAGTTTCTAACTTTTCAATTAAATTAACGAATCAAAGCAAAATATTTCTTCCGGTTCAACGTGGAATAACTATTGCACAAATTGGTTGATAGTACGAAGATTATTAAATCTACTTTTTCTAAATGTTAATAGTATTTTATATTCAAAACATGTGATATAGTGTGTATAATGAGGTTAATCGCAGAACTTGGAAACTGATTTTAGTTCGTGCTTACATTGTAAAAACATAAATCAGAAGATTCACAATTTATTAATTTAATTGTGACTGTGTCAATCAAATACTATTAATTTGTTGAATAATCAAAATTAATTCTAAAAGAATTAATTATCGAACACGATATTAGATTTTTCTGCATATTTACAATTCATTTAGAAAGTTATGTGTTATAACTCGTAAGATATAGTTGCTACGTTTATGTTCTAGGTAATAGACAGAGAGTTTTAGAATTTTTAATTAATTACATTTCATATTATATTTCAGATTGTGAAGGATAATTTAAAATTAGAAATAGTTAAAGAATAACTATTATATGAAATTTATTAAATTATCTGCAATAAAAGAAATTTTAAAAAATTCTATACTAAATAGTGCGAAAAATACACGAAAACAAATGCAGTATTAAATCTTTTGTTAGTTAACTTATAGTTAGAAAAATATGAAAAAGGGTATGGAAATGCAAAATATTATAAAGAGATATGAAAGTATAGTGTTGTAATTCGTGAGAAATATTGCATAAGGTAATTGTAAAAATGTTATGTTTATTATGTTTACTCCTGTTATTATTATTATTAATAATAGCTGAAATTTTGGCATCATAATCAATTTTATATAATCTTTTGCAAAATGAAAAGAAATCAACAATACTTCAAATGAAATACTAAACGAACATTCTGTTGGAAAAAAAAGTTTAATATATTTAATAAAGTCACACTTTGAGTTAACATACGTAGTATGATCCAAAAATTCGGGGACTACGGTCATTGCTGACGTTGAAAGTAAGAACCTAAACGGAAACCACTTGAACTGGATACTCCTAACCCTTCCCTACTTGTCCAAGTTGGTTTGTCCATGTAATGTGACCGAACCGCACGCGCAGCTATTATCTTCTGAACTTTTCTAGCTTTGATACGCGATTTAAGAATAGTGGCTTTTCTTGAACAGCGTTGCAACATTAAATTTTGACAACGCTAAGGTAAAATACCAATGGAGACTTTGGAAATGCTAAGGAGGCTGTACAGTGAATCAACCACGGTGATATCCAAGGTTTACGAATGGCATCGGTGTTTTAAAGAGGGCCGAGAATCTATTGAAGACAATGAACACGCTGGATAACCTTCGCCTTCACGAAATGCGGAAAATATTGAATTGAATGTGTGTTCGAAAAAATTGCCACCAAACCTTTCACAAATCACTGACGCTACACACTTCTTGAAGATAAGTTGCCAGTGCATTCTAACGGAAGATCTCAACTTGCGCTGAGTGTCCCAGCACATTGTTTATCGATTGTTGACAACTGAACAAAAAGAGAACGAATGACAATATCGGGTGAGTTAATCGACAAAGCCTATAAGGTCCCAGATTTTTTTGTACTATATCATTACAGGTGACGAAACGGGGTGTTATTTGTTTAGCTTCCTATCGAAACGTGCCTCTTCAACATGGAGTCTCCCGGCTCATAGCGATCGAAAAAATTCCGGCGGGATCGGGAAAAAAAGTAATTTTATAGGTATTTTTTTGATTTTCAAGGTATTGTGCATTCAGAATCTATTCCTGAAGGCTGAACAATTAACAAGAATATTATTTATGCGTTTTATGTCGTTTGAGGGAATCCATTCGTCGTAAACGACCTCAACTCTCACAGAGTGGCAACTGATACTTTGTGCATAACAATGTACTAGAACATTAATCGCAATTGGTAAAGGAGTTTCTCACCAAAACTCGCACCAACGTGCTTCCACATCCCTCTATTCACCAGACTTTGCCCCGTGTGACATTTACCTGTTTCCATGAAAGGAAAAAACATTTACAGGGACGCCGTTTTGTATCATCAGAAAAGGTGTAAGCATGAAGCCTTACGGAAGGTTGCGAAAAATATCTTCCAGCTGTGCTTCCAGAAGTTATACGAATGCTGGTAGAAGTGAATCGTCGCTCAAGGGAACTACTTTATCGATGGCTTGAACTATTCAAGGTGAGGTTTTTTTACACCTTATCCCCGAACTTTTGGATCATATTACGTAGAAGTATTTTCGACAAATCCCACAATTTTGAACTTTCATGAAATGATCTAAAACGACATAATAAAAGGAAGGCAAAAACAAAAAGTATATTGGCGTAATTTATACAAAAACTATAGCTTACAAATCGGTTGACACACGATCAGGTAAATCAGTTTTTTCTCATATTAAAAACTTAATTATTCTTCTTTTCAAGTGATATACACTTTTACTTTTGAGTTTGTATAAAGTAATTATGCTATAATTTTTAATCCAAATAAAAATATACGTTGTGTGAATAAAAGAACAATTTTTAAGTTGTAAATAAAAATATTATGGGGATGTATGTGAAATTTGAGTGTCAAGTAAATTTAAAACCACTGGGGAAAAAACACTATTAACTTTATTCTTGGTACGGATTTTGAATTGTAACAACTGAGAAAATATTATATTATCTTAAAATACACCTGCTTTTTCGATATGCTGTGCATTCAGTTTCAAGTAAGTACTAAATGCATGGTTCAACCCACGCCAACAGAAAATCTTTTTCAATCGCAGGTAATTTCTGTTCCAGATTATACTCTGCAATGAAATATGACCTGTTTTTAACGTATTAGTTTTCTTTAAAAACCCTCTTAATAAGAAAAAAAATATACAAATTATGTTTTATTTTATTTTTAAATTTTTTTACGTAATGAAAAGTTATGTTGTTATTCTCTCTCAATATATTTAATTATTAAAAAATTTGCTGAATTTTGTTTTATATATTTTTATATTTTTCCATATTTATAGCTCCGCTATATTTAAAGTTGTAGTAGTTATAGTTGTATATTAAAAGTAATAGTTCATTTATTTTTTATACTTTATTAAAAAAAAACTCGACTAGAAACTGTAAACATGTTTTTCAGTTTATTAAGAAAAGAAAACCCCTTTTTTTGAAATTTAATCAGGTTTATGCAAATACTAATAAAAATTAAGTAAAAAGTACGATGTATTTTATGTGATATTTAAAAATTATATATTAAAAGAGGCATAATTTCTTTTTACAAACGTATAACAGCTTTTTTTTTTTAAAAAAAAAAGTTTTGTTTTATATGCCTGCAATTTGATATTGTTGCTTTATTGTTGCATCATAATATTTCCATCGTATTTATTCCATTACTTATATTATTTTTTCTTCTATATATTTTATTATTAATATACTTTTTTTCCTTACTGCAGTTCCATTTCTTTTTAAATTAAATTTGTTGCTTTCATAATTGTTCTAAAGCATGATTTTCTTTTATGAAATTTCATAATTTTTATTTTTTTATATTCTTTTTATTAATAAAGCATTTTATTAACTTTTTTTCAGATTAAAGTACATAGCTGCCTTCAATGATATGCTTTGATTTTTTTAAATAAACGATTGTTTTACAATTTATGTAGGAAAAAATGTCTGCAAAAAATTATGTCTAAACCCAGACGCATATATTTATTAGAAAAGCTATGAAAAATTCTATCAGAGTACTCTTTACCAAAAAATTGTTTGTAATAAATAACCCTAAATATAAACTGAAAAGATGTTTTCGGATATGCTGAAAATAGATTTTTTTTTATTTTACTTTAAAATATATTCTGTGAAAAACCAAATAATAAAAGCATCCCCTCGTTTCATAAATGATTCCCTATATTTTGTTAAAAAACTTTTTTAACGTAGTTTTCCAAATTAATAACTCTACCTTACTTTGATACGAGTTATTTTTAACTTTCTATTTTAATGCCTTACAAATAAACAATAATTCAAGAAAATAATTCATATATATAGCCACACTTTGAAAAATGCTTTCTAATAACATATAATACAAAAATTTATCTTTCAAGAAAATAAATTGAAATTTGTAAAGATTTCTCTTTGACTGACAGCGAGTAACGCAATTATTTTATTTTAAGTTTGAAACATCGCATCATAGGCATGAAAAACGTTTTATAAACTAAAGCACAATTTATATTTCCATAATCAATATACTTATGTTTGTTTTAAGACTTTGCTGATATTTCTTTTTAATTTTAAGAAAGGTTTTAACTGTGCTCAATTACTTTATGTAGACTTAAAAATTATTTTGAGAAACTTTAAAAACAAAATAAGTTTAAGTTAATAATATGGATTTAAAACAGCATTAGAGTATTTTTTTTTTTGCAAAGCATTAAGAAAGAGAGAGAGAGTATCCAATTTCTGAAACCTCAAACATATATCTTTAAAACTTAATTGCATATTAAGTCTTTGCTCGGTAAAGCAATATTGTGAAGCTACATTTGGCAACAAAATTGAACAAACTGAATCAGAAGCTAAGCCAAATTGCCCGTGAAGGGGAAAAATATGAGTTTCATTCTTTTGTCGAGATGTGTTTTGAAACTATAAATATGGTTACTATTCCCCAAGGTATTTAATACCAACGGATCGAATGAAATAAAAACTAGTACCGAGCAAAACATCCATTTTTCTAAGTATAAAAAAAATAATATCTTAGTTTCTTAGTATTTTATTTCAGATCTCATTTGGTATCTAGTGTTTTATTTTTATGTTTCAGCTTCCTAATAATGATTTGAATTCTTTAAATTGAAAATTTATTTTACTCGTTTTGAAAGGATTATCCGATTATATTTTTTTTCAAAAACTTATTCGGTTAGAATAATACACAGAGTAATGGGTTTTCAAAATTCGGAAGCAGAATATTCTTTAATTCATGAGGAAAAATTAATATTTTTGTTGGAGTTTCAAATTCGCTATCATCTAATAAATGTATGACAAAAAAAAAAATCCAGTTCGTTATTCTATTTTCACAAGGACTGTGTGTTCACTTTGATTTGATCTAATTTAAGTATTTTTAAAATTTTGATGACGAGTTCAGAATGCATTTACTGTTGTCTTTGCAAAATTGGAATATATATAATTCTCTGTCGGTATATTATATTAACTGTGTGTACATAAATCGTAATTCAAATTGTAAATTAAAATTTGTATTAAACACATCTACGAATCGTTATAACTTTTTTGTTATGCTGTTAGATAAATAGTTTCTCTTTGAATACTTCCAATGAACTCTAGAATCCATTACAAAATTTCAGTTTGGTATGAATTTTAGATGTATTTCTGGGAAACTTCGGCTTACAATACAGAATGATGGCTTATTATAGCTGAAATAATAATTTGAACTATTAGTCTACGAACACCGAAATTTCAATGATGGTAACCCTGAGTTGATAACAGATGGTTGCAGAGTTGTTTGGAGTTACATATTTTATAGTGTAAAGTTGAAATAGGAACTCCAGTTATATGTGGAGCATGGTATATATGTATCTTTTCTGTAACCTCTAGTTTAACCCAACTCTAAATTCGTGAAGTTCCCTATTTGAATGTGGATATGAGAAATACCGGTATTTTACATAAAGTTCATGCTTATTAGCCACACCAGACGCAATTTTGATTTATAGAAATCTCTATCCCAGATATGTCCTGTCCTGTTATTTTTGATGAAGGTAAATTATTTCCTCTTTTGAAACGTGATTGAAAGTATTACTGAAAACTATGCAAGACCCTGTCATTTTAAAGTTAGGTTTAGTAGTCAGATGGAGTGCTTCCAAATTATTAACAGTAGCATTAATGGTAAAATGAATTTCAATATCTTATTTTCAGGAATGTTGACATGACGATCCATCCGAATTTGAAATTGATATAGATATATTTTTTGCTCCAAAAAATAAATTTTCATCATAAATGGTTTAAATTTAAAATAAAATTTTTTAGAAGTCATTTGTACACTTGGAAGGAAACATTTCGCAAGTTGGTAGGATGCATAAGAAAAGCCGGCTATGCGCATGCATCGTGATGATTACGGGAAATTTTTTAATCACTTTGCTATCTGGTTTACATTTGTCATAACGCAAAAAGGGTTGATTAAACCTTGAAGCTTATAATGATAATGCACAACTCATGGAGCAGTTTGACAATTTTTTTTCCAATGTGCAATAATGCACATTTGGTACGACTTAAAATCTGAATGTTCGTCTGCCCGTACGTACTTTATTCAAAGATAAAGCTGAGTTGTTCAAACATTGTTAAATAATAGCGTCTACGAATCAAATAAGCGAAAAATGCATGCTAAAAGTATCCTCTGAAACTGTCAGACATCTTTTAAATTACGATTCTTTGGAGCAAAACTAAAAACGACACCATGTTTGAAACCAATCCAGAAAAAGGCATCACTTGAGTCTGCTCGAGAAAATATGCGAGCACATTGTAGTATATGAATTTTTTTCCAGTTTTTGTTATAAATATTTTTTTTCGTGTATCTCTGATTGCTTAAGTATTTTTGTAATAGAAGGGGTTACAGACTGTGTTCAGTAATGAAAAAAAAAAACTAATCCGGATAGTTCACGAAAGGATTTGATTCATACTGGTAGGATTAGAGTGAGAGAAAGGATTAAAAATATTTTTAAAAAAGAAACATTGAACAGGGAATTTGCATGGTTTGGGAATATTTTACTGTTTTTGGAATTCTCCTTTTGGCACTCGTCTCGTGCAAAATGAATGGTTTAGTGTATTAAATGTACGAAAACACAAACTTTTACATCCTTCACTAGTACTCAATCGGATATCTATAAAGACTTAGATAAATTGTTATTTCTTAAGAATTGAAATACATTCGGACCTCTATATGACAAAGTCACTAAATCCCGAAAAAAAGTTCGCTATATGGAAAATTCGTTTATAGAGGTTAATCTTTCACTTTTCTTAAAAAAACCACACAAAATAAATTTTAAATTCATAAACGCTATAAATCTAAAAAAAGTTATTATTCACACCTTTTTTTGTAAATTAATACATATTTATTTTATATATCTTACCCATCACAAGAAGAAAAGAAGAAAAACTGCAAGGAAAATTTCTTGATGCATTTATGCACTTCCTGAAGAATTAATTAATTTTTTTCTTCGTTGCCCAAGCACTTACGTTTTGACATTTTCGAGTTGCAAGAAACGAAGTTACCAGTACGACTGATCATTACTACAAATGAAAGGGGACTAGTTCTAGGACATGAGACAACTCCACTGAGGGTGAAAAGGGATGTCGAAGATGTTTCCAATGAACTGTGCAATGGGGAATAAAGGTTTCACATCTTGGATGAAACGCCCAGATTTCTATTGCTCTCAGTGAGTTATGTACTTAATAAAACCAATTCAAGATTTATGACCCCCATAAAATGTGTTTATAGAGAGAATAACTTAACATGTTCAGAAGTACTTTAAAAATGGCTTGAAAAAAATTGAATTACAAGAAATCGTTACATAGATAATATAACGATTTCTATATAACAAATCGTTATATAGGAATCGCACTTCGCTATTGGGAGGTTACTTTACGAAGAAAATAGTGAAATGTTCTTGGTTCCAGGAAAAGTTCAGTATATAAAAAAATTTGCAGTATGGAGGTTCGTAATGTGGAGGTTCGATTTTAAATTTAATTTTTCTTACGTCATTTAAAAATGAATACCAATGGAACACATAAAAATGTTTAAAAACTTAAAATTAATTTTTAAACGATTTGTTTAAAGGTGCCCACACCTTAAAAAAATTTCTTGCAATTTTTCCACGTTTTTTTTTAGTTTTTTTTTTGTGCAAACCACAAAATAGTTCCTCCTTTCTCAATATAAAAAAAAATGTTCGTCACGTAGTCGGATATCTTAAGTGGGTAGTAAATAAGTAAAGGTAACTGAAAATTTTTCATTCATAGTGGTACTTACATTATATTTAGATATAATAAGAAATTATGCATGTGCAAGAAAGTTACAATTCTTTAGTATACAATTTAAAATACCTCCGAATATAAAAGCTTTAAAAATATTTTTACTTAAATGAGAGAAATATGTACACTTTTATTTTACCTGAAGTTAAAAGAATCTAATATCCCTGTAAGACCTAGCCCGCACGTTCGTGCTGGAACACTCCACGTTCCGGGAGGAAGGGTGGTGAGCAAAAATTGTTTATTATTTTGTCCAGTGTCATTTGGGTCAGCATAGTGTTACTAACTAGAAAAATATAATATAAAAAGAGAACAATATTTTGGGTCTTAAAGGATAAGTTGTCTAACCCGCACAAACACACACAATTTTGCATTCACGTGTTCCTGGCAATTTGCAAAAGTTACCAAAAGAAAAGAAAAAAACATGTAATAAAATATTTCAAACTATCAAACCTTTCATAAATTATTACTAATAAAGATGCACTTAACTAAAAAGAAAACATTGTTTAAGATTAAATTAAAATATGTAGAAAATATAAATAACCCCTGAAACTATAATATTAATGAATGTAAAATAGAAGTTTATACACAATTTAGCCACACCTTTCTTTATATATATATATATATGTATATATATACCCTCTCTTTTTAAAAGAAACACATAATAGCTAATCAATAAATCCATTTCAGGAAAATGAGCCTACCGTTTGTCATCTTAGAGGACATATTGAAATAAATTACTCTTCATCTCAGGTTGAACAAGCGATTTTTTTAATTTAAATTGTTTGATCAACTAATGTTGGCAGTGCTTCCATCAGTTTTTCCGAATAAAAGTATGATGGGTTATAAATTAAAATAGATTAAGATTAATGCTTTTCATGTCAGTTTTAGAATGAAGATAACATAGTCTGTCAAAAGAGTTATAAAGACTTACAGAAATAAAAATTACATACTTTTCTTAAAACATCTTCATTAATGTGAACTAGTTTTACCGTAGGTGAAACTCACTACTAGGGACAATTGACAAAAGTTTTAAAAAGTATCTGTAGAATTGAAGTTTATTGAGTATATTTCTTTATTTCATTTTTTTTTTCGCTTGAATTAAATTACAACCCCTTTTTGTTTTAAATGTATTTCAATTTTATTGAGGTTTAGGAAAATTTAGTTTTCGATATTTCTAGATTTCTTTTTTATTTTATAGTTTTATAGATAAAAAACATACCTTTTTTACTTAAATGTCCTTGTTTTTTAAATGATTTTTATACATAAGTACATAGTAGGAAAATCCAATAATCAATAAACAGTTTTTAATATAACTAGGTAAGACAAATAAATTAGATAAAGTCCAAAAGTCTCCATAATTGTAATATTGCTCATTGAATTTAAAACTTCCTCATATATAATTCTTTCCTGAAAGAACTAAAAATATTTTTTAAAAAATTTATATTAATTTTTACAATCAAGTAACAAACTACAGTACCTAGAAATTTTTGAATTAGCAATAAAGTAACTTGCATGTTGTGTGCTTTATTTCCATTTATGGATATCGATATTTCCTTATTTGCAAATCTAATACATCCTTATTAAAATAATTACAGTACAAATACAAATTTTAGAATTTCTTTAAAGTTAAACAGTTGTCAATTTTAGAAGCTACTCAGCTTACTAACCAGGCTATTTTACGAGAATATGTTATATAGGTTATGGGAGAAATTCGCGACTGACTGGCACCAAGCGAGTAATCACGTGACAAATTGGGCAACAATTGCACGTGCTTTTCAATACCATGGTAGAATCCAATATGCAAGTTATTGACATTCTTTAGCTTTAATTTATCTAATTAAAATATATGATATCATTGTATTTTATGCATTATTCTAGTGTATATATTTGTTAGGAAAAACTCTCAACAACTCTTTGATATAATATTTGCTTTATTCTGATTTATTTATCTAATTAGGTATTCGTCTGCTTCAAATAGTCTTAGCTGGTATATTTATTTAGGTTGGATCCTAGCACTTGGTACACAGCTAATAGTTATTTTAATTCTTAATTAATTTAGTAATTTGCGCAAGAATGGCGTACAGTATATAGGATTAATACAACTTCTTTTAAAAAACTTGAAACTGTTTGACTATCGAATAACAATTGAATCGTTTCATTAAAAAGAACTCACTATTATTATCAAATAGAGTCAGTTAAGTGTATATAATATAAAAAAATGTCTGTTTATAATTTTAATTCATAATTCAAAGACAAGAGAAAATATTTATTCTGAAGTAAAACAATTTGATGATAATTTGTGAAAGGAATTTTTACAAAAATTAAATAAATTTTTCTTTGATTTTTACATTTTACAAATTATTGATTTCTAAATTATTAATAATTATTATTTACTGTTAAAAATTGATGTCATTTCTTTCTTTAAATTAAAATAAAATATTCTTAAGGGGAATGATACCATCGCAAAAGGCAACAATTTTTAGAAATGATCAAATTTAATTTGATGATTTGTTATCTTTTTTTTTTTTTGAAGTACATTTTAAACTTGCAAAAACGTTTGTTTCTTGAAGCCTGTGTATATAGATTTTCGGTAATATGAAAGTTTTAGATAAATGTAGATAATTATTTTTTGGTGAAAGTGTATTTTTTTCCATCGCCTCCCCCCCCCCCCTTTTTTTGTACATAAAATATTAGAGTTGATATGGTATTTATCCTGTAATGAAAATGAATTTTTTTAACACTATATTTACATCAAGTTTGCCTACCTACACTTAAAATTCGAATGAATATTTTATTTTACTGTGGAACAGTTACTGAATGAAAATGAATTTTATTTTTACAATGTATTGCATATAAATACTTTATATATATGTATGTGTTTTACAATATTATGGAGCATTTAAAGATATTTGAAGTGTTTCTAATAAAATAACATTCTCCATCTTTGACTGTCTGATTTACTTAGTAATTATTCTTTAAAAACGTTTGAAATTTTTTTTTAGAACTGATTGTCTAAAGTAATAAAAGAAAATACTATTTCATTTTTTAGTTAAAGCAATGATTCATATTAACATATAATTTTCAGGGTATATTCATTGTAATGTGATTATCCATTATTATGAGTTATTTAATTACATATAAAGTACATAATCAGGGCTAATAATTAACTAAATGATTATAATGAGTTATTTCTACATGTATTAACTGTTTTAATACTTTTCTCTAAGTTGCAGTCACTATAGCAAGTGCTCTTTAAGCACATTAAAATTAATAAAGAGTTACCTTCAGTCATGCATGTGTACAGAATGCTTAAAAACCTTGTTATATTAAGTATCGAAAAAAAAAATTGCAAAAAATTGTAACTTTCCTGAGAAAAAAAAACATGCATTAAATAAACATGTGTTTGTAATTTTACTCGTTAGTACAATGCTTTGCAGAACTGAATAGTTTTCTATTGGAAATTGCATTTTTATATCTGGGATACTAAATATAATGCATGGGTATGCGACACTTGGATCACAAATTAATGTTATTAATGCTAGTATGAACTATATTAAAAGTTTGCATTACAATTTTTTATGACAAATTGAATACTTTTTTTTAATTGTCTTTGTATAAAGTGCCTTTAATATATACGTTGATCTACTTTTTAAAAATTATTATACAATATTAAGGGAATGTTTCATCAGAAAAGGTGCAATAATTATCAGAAATTCAATTTAATTATCTTTAGTCTTAAATATATTTTTCTTCTTATTGAATTACATATAGTTTATAAAAAATAATAGTATGATTTATCTATAAACAGATTCGTGTGTTCGAATCTTAGATAATTAAATACTTAAGTACCTCTGTTACTACTCTGAAGATGCGTAAAATAAGTAAAACTTAAGTTAATTAAACATTATATGTTCTCAATATAACTTCATTTAAAATAAACAAAAATTTGCTTAAGTTAACTAACATATTTTACTTTCTTATGTATGATCTAAATATAATTTTATTTAAAATAAAAAAATTTGCTTTGAAGTATTTACATGTTTGTGAAAGTCTACACCTCTCCAAAATCCTTTTAGAACAGGTTTCTTTTGTGAAGACAAAAATAGTGAGAATAAAGCTTGGTTTAAGCTGGCGTCGGTATTGAAAATATTCTTCAAAGTAATTGCATACATAATAAACAGGGAGGAGATGGTTTATAATCCTCACATTTCAACATGCTTTCAAAATACTCATATTTTGCCCTGGTATATGAAAAAAAGTGATTTTTTTCCTCAATCATATTTTCATTTATTGATTGAACAACCATTTTAGCAAAATGATACATTTTAAAAGTACAATGTGAAACTGCGATAGCAAAATAGTCCTAGCGATGGTAGTAAACAAACGGCAGCGTAATCACGTGACACAGTTTTCACGTGATCGTGACGTCACATGAATTTAGTCCATTGAAGACTTTATATCTGTCTAGGTTACTGTAGCGGTTTTTGACTGAAATTCCACAACTTTTTTATTTATGTCTTTGGTATAAAGCTCATTGATCTGTGTTTCTAATTTTGTATTTGTTTTATTTCTACAATTTTAATAGAAATTACGATGCAGATATTTTTATAAAAGAGAATAGAAAAAAATGAAACCTAAATGAACTCCAATTGTAGCAATGCAACTCCAGACCGGCATCGAACCTCTTGACCGTCATAGAGACAAATTCACTCTCGATTTTTGGGAGAGAGCCAGAAGAATAGATTGCAGGTACTGGAACGAGTACAGATGTGCAATACAGAGATTTAGGACTCACAGACTTCTCCTCTTTCACATACAGAACTTCGTATGAAGAAACACTAACTTCCGCTACTAATGACTCTCCATGCTCTTATACAGTCCTACTCTATAGTCGCTACTGCCCTTCAATCTAAACAGCTCAACCTAATTAACATTGCATCAAAAAAGGCTGATGCCATTCAAGCTAAAATCCTGTGCTCTGGAAACGATCGAACAAAGGTACCTATCGAATGAGTGGCTCCATGTCTACACTGACGGCTCATACCTGCCAGAAAAAAACGGAGCTTTCGTGGTATGGTTCTGTCGACTGTTTGAAGGATCATTAGCAGTGGGAAAAAACGCCACCAACTACGAGGACGAGGTCTTGGCTGTCTGTGAAGCTGCAATTACTAGCAGCAGGCCTAGCTCTTGCAAAAGTTGCCTTCTTCTATGACTCCCAAACTGCAATTTTAGCTTTAAGCAGCAATACACCAACTGACTGCCTTAACACAATTCAGTGTCAAACTGAAATTGCGGAGCTAAACTCATATGGCTGGACTGTGGTCTTACAGTGGGTCCCAAGTCATGTTGGAATCCCCAGCAATGAGAGGGCCGACCAAAAAGCCAAGCAGGGAACCGAGTCATCTCAACCCGAAGTCCCTTGACTCACCGAAGAGCAAAGAACATTATCTCTGTATCCATCGACAAATATACAACCGTGACCCAAAAAAACCAAGAGCCTTGGAAAGCCTTGGGAAACTCTGGCCACTGTGGGCTCAATCACGAGGCACTTGGAGAGAGCCGAGACAGTTGCCCGCTTTCGCCTGACCACCGGACATGACTTTTTGGGAGCACACCTCCACTGACTTGGCCTGGATGCTGACGAGGTCTGTCCACTCTGCGGCCATGCTAAAATGGATGGCGACCACCTGCTCCAATGCACTGGACTCGATGAATACCCAAATGACGACATCATCAGTCGGTATTGGGAGGCTTGGCGTAAAATGGTCAAGATGCCAAGCACGGGCGTTGGATAAATAAAAATAAATAATAAAATAATCCTTGATAATATCCAAACTTTAATTGCTGAAATAAAGAATGTTACTTTTTGTCGAATTTGTGCATATACGCAAAATCTGATCTCTAAAATATTAAAATAAATGTATAAAATATAAAAAATGCATAAAATAAATGCATTTTCTTGAAATTTTATACATAAATGTATAATGTATTACTTAAATTGTAGTGAAGGCGATAAACTAATAATTCAGTTCTAACTTGAATAGTTTTTTTAATTTTTAACAAATTATTCATACCAGTATAGGTTTAGTACTCGTGCATTTTTAAAAGTTTTCATTAAAAAAATATAAGATGAGCCGGGTTTTTTTTCCCCTTTTTTTTGTAATTAAAAATATATTTTTCATTGTAGTTTATTAATCTTATGATATGTAGACAAATATCCGATATAATATGTAGTAAAATATCCGATATAATATGTAGGCAAATAATTTAAAATATATGAGCTAAGCTTCCTTGTAGAACATTTTGAATTTTTCAATGGATAGAATTCCATTTTAACTAAATTCGCTCGTTTTAATGGATTTAAATTGCCAAATAACCTTCAAACTATTGTTATTCGTTGTTTTGAGTCACATGCATCAATAAAATGGACGAAGGTTTAATTGCTTTGCTTTTTAGGAAACAACTTCATATCTTGGCTGAAATATTCCTTATATTCTAAGTTGTACACACCACTTGCAATATTTTTTACTAAAATAGTTACATAAGGTTTATCCGGAACTATTTCATTTCCGAATGCACCATGTGTATTGTTACTTTTCTGTTACTGGCTACGATTTCAATACATATACGTTTTATTCTATATTCAATAATATCTATGTACTTCAATTTTTTTTTCAATAACGTTGAAAAATATTTTAGATTTAGGTCCAATATTAAATTTAAAAGAATTTTTGGAAGTCTTTGTAATGGAAAATCATTTTTTCCCTATAAGTTCACTAAAATTTTCATTGAGAAAAAAATCTGTGAAAACTATTGATGAGAAATGTAAATGAGACAAAGAATTCAAAAATTCAGCCTATGTCTTAAAATGGATAAAACGCGTGGGTTAAACCATTTCGATCCGTTATGCAATTGCTTAGGAAATTCTGTGTACCTTATGAAATTTCTGACAATAATAATGTTTAAAATTCCAAAGGGAAGTTGTTCTGGATAACTCTTTTCTGATTTCGTTAAATCATGGGATGGTATATTAAGGTCTTTCTTAAGAGTTACACTTTTATTTTTGTCTTCAACCACAGAATTAGTCATTTCAATTAGGTTAAATATCTACATATTGTTCTACATTATCAAGGGAAAATATTTAATGTTTAAACTTGTATTTCGTGGCATACAGATTTCTCAAAGTAACACTTTGTCATTTTCAAATTCAGGAGTAATTTGTGTCATGTTTTATCGTATTAATCAGCAGGAATATGTAAGGAAATTGTAATTATTCATTTTTTAATCGACAGTAAGTTTAGTTCTAAGACAAAAGGAAGCTTCAGATCGTGCTTTCAAGTCATTATCAAGGAGTAAACCCCTCCCCTCTTAAATTTCCCGTAGCATTTATGATTACCCTGATATTGTCTCAACATAACCTCTTTAGCCAGAATTTCACTGTACGTTCATTAGACGTATGCTTTATCTTATGCATTATTCATGTTTCACTCAGCTTAGGCAGTAGGATCTTTGAATTTGCAGTCAAGACATGAGAAACCTTATTTATGGAATCCGCGTATTTGCTTTATTTTTTTTATTCAATACTTATACAAATACCAGAAAATATATAATAAGGTAGATCAACAATAGGAGCTATAAAATTATATGTAATGTATTTGTATTTACACGAAGAAAAAAAAAGGATATCGAGAGAAAGAAATAAGAATATTGACATCTAATGGCTTATCATTTATTTCACGCTAAACAGCCTTATGTCTGTGCTTCCCAAGCTTTCAATACTTGCAACCCAATTTATAATTTTCATCGATATTTCCCTTCATACAATAACAATGTATTTAATTCAATAATAATGTATTTGACGCTAAAGCTACAATACAATTTTAATTAGAAACCGTTCAAACTATCAAGATAAGTATTAAATTTTGTATATGACAAGCCCCTAGGAGTCGCTAATAATTATTAATCTGTTCTTAACTTAGTATTGATAAATTAATTATCAAATACATTGTGCAGTACTGATGCTTTTATAAGTATATTTACCAGTGTAAATGTGTATTTTACTTTTAAGACGTCAGAATGTATCTTGTTTTGCTTCCTTTCAATAAATTTGTAATTTTTTAAAGCTTTTCTTTCGTTTTTTTCGATATGCTCCACCCCCTTGTAAGGTTATCACGCCACACTAGGGAAAGCACGCCCCATAGTTTGTGAAACTCTGCATTATGTTATTCAAATGATTGTTTCAAAGCAAATTTCAGACTAAATGAATCATGTTATTATAAGCTTTTAAGGCTTATTCATGTGATAAATGTGATACAAATCTATTTTATTAATGCTTAGAAACATTTTTATTGTAAGTCATAAATATCTTACATTAGCTAGATTTACTATACTGCTTGCGATCTTACAAAAGAATATTAAAATACGCATGAAAGTTTTCGCAAAAGCGTAGTTTAACCATAGGTCAGCGATTCTCAAACTGTGGGGTGCACCCCTGTAGGAGGAGTGATAACTCTACGTGGGGGAAGTAGACATATCAAAAAGTTGAATATAAAAATTTTTTTTAAAAAAAGCAAGAACAGAATTTAATACTTATTTTTGATAATTTTTACGGTGAATAATTAAGGTAGCATTGTAGCTTTAGTGTTAAAAATATTACTATTACAATCAATACATTATTATTGTTTCAATCATAATTAAAATTATGATTGAAAATTGAGTCGCAAATACTGGAAGTTTGAGATCCACTGTAATAGGTTTTATTAAAAGAAATGCTAATATTAAAAGGAAAAAAAATAAAGAAGACTAGATAAATAAAAGATAAATAGGTAGTCCTTTTGTAAATAACGGATTTACAGGGAGAAATGACTCTTTTTAAAGATACAGAAGCGTGTGAAAACAAAAATATTTTCGTTTTTATTTTTTCCCCCTTGTGTATTAATTTTTGTGTTCACTGCTTAACATTTACCTTTAATTTGTCGCAATTATAAACTTACGAAATTTATAATGTTTGCCACTAAATTATCATCTGTACTTTGTCTTACTAAATGTGCAACAATCTGTCTGTGAGATATCCCTCCCGAAATTAAACTTAGTTTTCTTTGAAGTTATTGCAAATCTGAACTGCTACGCACTTTTACAGGAAGAACGTAATATATTATTGAGATTAATTATATAAGGCAAATTGAAGTAATGAGTAAGGATACAGGTTAACAATAGGAAGGAAGCGATAGTTAGTTAAAAATTCCCGAGGTTCCTTCATAAAGATTTGATGTCTGCATTTCAGTTTATCCAATGCAGTTTGTGTAGAATCCTAATTGTTTTTGAGAGTTAACTGCAGTTAACATTAATTTAATAGCGTGAGAAAATCTTTCACTGTAAATTAAGTAATGTATCAATAAGGTTAATTGAGATCAATGTATTTATGTGTTTGAGATTTGTTATAGCTACGAAACCTGTACAACCATATAGAGTTCGAAAGAAGATATAATAACAGAATCTTCGAACTTTAAGCAATATTCGTGGTTACGTCTACAAATACTATTTATTTTGGTATTTTTTCAACAATGCGGTTCGCAATTTAAACTTAGTAACAGCTTTAAAAATTTATAATAGCTATAAAACATTAATTTATTGCTTACTTAAATAGAAAATCTATATTTAAAGGTTATTTTTCAGGAGAAAATGATTATACAAGCTACAGTATGAATTATTTTTTGGTTCTTTTTTTCAAAGCTTTCAATTGCTGTAAAACATACTATCTCTTAACATCGGATCACCGCTCGGCCGAAACGGAAAGGAAGTTCTGCCAAGTAAACAACCTGCAGGAGTAAAACTATAAGGCGTTTTAAGGTTTTTAATTAATATTTTTTTAACTAATTGCAATATAGGAATGAAAAATAGTTAACATCCTATTCTCAGACCTACTGAATATATGCACAAAATTTCATTAGAATCGGTCTAGCCGTTTCGGAGGAGTTTGGTTACAAACACTGTGACACGAGAATTTTATATATTAGATATATAGGGCGAAAAATGGATACTAAGTGTTTTATTGCACTCAATAATATCCTACAAATGTAACAATATATGTTTTCTATTTATTATTTTTATTTATACATTTTTTTTGTTATTGTAAAAGAGGATGTTTGTAAGCTCCATAAATAAGCAATTGAAGAACAAATATACTCAAATATATTTTTTTAAAAAAATTTTGAAATAATTTTGAAAGATAAAATAAGCATGTATTAAATAGAGTTATCAGTAACTGAAAATATTTTAAGTTATTTCATTTACTAATACATTAATGATACATAGAATATTGTAACAGTTGCCCCAAATTGTTAATTATTTTAATCTGAGTATGCATATTTATTTTCATGAATGAAGCTACGTTTGTAATTTCAATAGTTAGGACTAGAATATATACACATGATCATGAACTTAATTTTAATGAAATAGTTTCCAATAAATTTTTTACCCTTTAGTATTTAATTTTAGACATTTTCCTTGACGTGGTTAGTGTAATTTTTGTTTCGTAACTGAATTACGTTAATTAGAAGAAATTATGAATACCTCTAACACATAAAAATACATTTCCAAAATGCATAAATAACACGAATTGTAATTCATCAGATTTATAGCATTTTGTATGCGAATACAGATGTAATACTGTTCTAGATTTGATTAAAATGAATAATTTTAATAATTGTAATACTTTTTATTATTTTTGTGTGCTTTTACCAGAATGTATGACAGTTTTAAAATAGTATCATATTTTCTTTGCAGTAAAAATAATTTTTTTCCGGAATTTTTACTGCAACTGATTATGGTAATGAAATGTTATGCTGTGAGAAATATAAAAATGCAGTAATTTGTTTTCTTATTCTTAGGACACTCACTTAAGATGCACATTTTATACGTTAGAATCTCATTTTTTTATAAAATTCTCCGGATTACAAGTGTGAAACATCAGAAAAAGAAAGTTTTTTTATGTGTAAAAAATTATCTGCAGGTTTGCATAATGTAGAAAACTTTTGTTTTGTAAAAATGACTCTAATGCATGAATGAATTATCATAAATCTGAATCTGCCAAAAGAAAATTTTTATAATGTCGCGTAAGAACAACTAAAAGTAAATGTTGATAAAATAAATATTTTCCCAAGAACATTATTGCATTCAAAGGAATCTTACCCAAATTCGCTTTTTAAATTCAAAAATATGTATTTTTCCAATTTTCGTAATGATTGTGCAATATTGATTTGATTTGAAATATACTTTGAGAAATGCTTCATTTTATTTTTTCATTATTATTATTTACGCAAAACTATTTGAAGCGGCCATGTTAGGGATTTCTTCTTTTCTTCATTCTTACATTTTTTTAAAATTTAATAATTTGGTATTTTAAATACAAAGGGGAAAAATTATTTGTTTTGCTCTTTCTCTCTCTCTCTCTCTTTGCCAATAATATATAAAAATTAAATGCTTATAACTCATTCAGCAATATTAATACCCGACAGACGATAAACTATTTTTGGACCACTCTTTATATAAATAAATATTTGAAGAAACAAATTTTCATTTTATGTCTTGATCCGGCACATGATTTTGTTAAAAAGTCTTACGAATGCTTATTAAAACTAATGATATTTTTCGTTTTTATATTTTTTAATGTGTTTCTGAAATTGCATCGAATTTGTAGAAAGATTTTCTTTTAAAATAAATCATTGTTATTTACTATTTTCTGAAATTAAATTACGGTACATATTTCTTCAATAAAAATGAAATTTTGTCATACATGCTTCAGTGGAAACATGTAAAGATGATATAATTTTAAATGAAAATAACTATTGTATTATATCGAAATACAATCAATGAAGACTTTTTACATTAGTTTATAATCAATTAATTTAGGTAAAAAAGTCTCATCTAGTAACTGTATAAATATTTTATCTACTTTAGCTCAGATTTGAAATGTGAATTTAAAGATGGTGTATATATGAAATTAGCAATTACTGTTCATAAAATTCTTAAAGCAGTATTTTTTTATGGACGTTATGAGATGTCTCAACACTGTCATTGAAAAACTTATTTCGTCACCCCCCTAATTAAAAGTGTTCCCTACATTAAGATCTGTTTATTTACTTTTGTATTTGAAGACAAAATCAGTTATTTTTGTGTTACTTC